>PVKS010016357.1:0-44081 GCA_004027875.1 Aplodontia rufa
GTAGTAGTCTATATTAGTGTTCCAAATTATTTGTACCTCTCTCTGTTTGATGGTTAGATTCTCTACTCACTTGGGGAAAGTGTAGCATCCCTTCCTCCAGAGCAAGTAGAATGCAGCAGAAGGGAATGTAGAGAACATTAGAGCAAAAACTTCACAGACAGCATGACTCTGCCATTATTCTTTATCTGCCAGGCATAAAACTAAGATAGCAATAGGATGCTCTTTCATCCTGGGCCCAAGAGTGGAGAATACACTTGTAGCAGAGCCACAGAAACACAACTGAGAGTTGACCCATGGTCAAAATAAAATGTGAGGGAGAAATAAACTTTTATTTATTTATAATGACCATAAACCATTAAGATTTTTGGAAAGGTACTGTTTGTTACAGCAGCATCACTAGCTTAAGCTGACTAACACACCCATTTTACAGATGAGGACTCCATTACGTCTCACTGAGATGCAAGAGTTTGTCAAGGGTACTCCCATAATAAGTGGCAGAACCAGGTCTCAAATTCAGAATGCCCTGGCCCCAACCCCATGTCCATTCTACAAGATCATTTTGCTTTAACAAAAATATCTTTTTCCTGCACATATTCTGGAGTAATCTGGAAAACTGAGTGGTATCAGATTCTGAGCCAGTGTGTTTTTTCACCCATGAGAGCCCTTTCCTCCCTGAGCCCCTGCCAAGTCAGAAGAGGGTTCTGAATTTCACAGTTATTTAGGAAAACAGAGTTGGCTGAATATAGCTGTTTTCACAAACTGGTCTCTGGAAACCATCCCAGCCCAGGGCAAAATATGAAATTTAATCACAGTGGGATTTTAGCCAACACCACCAAGACCCACTGACTACCCCTCTTGTTTCTTTTTAGGACTCAACCATTTTTCAAAAGTCCTTGGAAGTGCTCTGAAGAGGCGGGATCAAAATATTGGCTTTATTCAGTCCTTTTGTTCTTGTAGACCTTCCCTGCTGCTCTTCTCAGGATGAAGAGGACCAGAGCCACACATCCATCACATCTTCACTTGGGTTGTATTTTAGAGCATGCACATTGAATTCCCGGGAGGAGAATCTGGGCCGTGGATATCAAGCATACAAGGAAACAAATGGTCCATATCACCCAGGCAACCTGACTGTCCAGTAGCATTTCCAAGAATTCTGCATGGCAAATGTCCCTGGGCACTTTGGGTACAGAGTAAAGCTGACTGGTTGCAGCATGCTCACGAGAAAGCAAGAGAGAAAGCAGAAGTAGCCTGCAGGCTCCACTGCCCTCCTATTAGACCACCCAGCACAGTGTGCAAGAAAGCACAAGAACTCAGTCTGCACGCGGCTATTAGGGATATGCAGAGGAAATCTTATCTATTTTACAAACATTTGTCTAGCATTTAATATGTGCCAGACACTTTTCTAAGCACTTTGTAAATATTGATTTACATAATGCTGACAACAACCATATGAGGTAGAAATTCTTATTATACCTATAATGCAGATGAGCAAACTGAAGCAGAGAGAGGTTAACACTTGCCCAAAGGCTAAGAACAAGAAGAAAAGGTAAGGTTAGACCTCAACAGTCTGCCTCCAGGGTCCATATGCCTGATGCTTCTAAGATGTCGTGGAACAGTCAGATCTTGGTAAATCCACAAAGCTGATGAAATGTTTGGCAAAGGCACAATTTCTTTTTCTGTTGTGATTGCACTCAGGATGAGAGTGCAGAAACTCCACCCCTGGAGATAGAGGCTGAACATAAGATACATTTCTCATATCCCATGGTCTTGGAAACTCCTAGACTGAACTCTCAGGATGCAGGAACAGGGCTTCCCTTTATGGACCTAATGCCTAAATTAGAGGATGTCCAATAAATATTTGTTAGAGGTAAGGAGGCATAAAACATGGAAGGAAGGAAAAGAGGGAGATGGAGGTACAGATGGAAGAAGAAAGGAGGAAGCCATCTAGTTCTCAGCTGTCCACCATCTAATCCCCAGTCAGTGCTTAGCTGTTGAGGATTCGTACTGTTGCTTCTCCTGGGGATATTTAGAGATACTCTCAAATGGATACCTAAAGATGTTCTAAAATGAATATAATCTCAGAAGCTGATGTGGGTTTTGCCCCCTCTGCTCTTTCATTTGAAATCATTTCCCTGGCTTTCCATATTCCTTTTACTAATGAACAACACCTACAAATGCAGGCACACATGCACACACGCCCTTACAGCTCTGCATTTGCCCTAATTGCTAAGCTACTGGTCCACATCTCCTGCTATTATTTGTTGTCATACAAAGAACCAGAGAAAGGATTCCAAGACCATAGGATATGGGGAGGGAGAGATCACTCCAACTTCTCTGTTCCCAGTAGCAGTGATGCCCACAGCTCCTACTTTTTCTTTGGCCATGGGAACTTCAGCTATACTAGCACCAAATAGGTGACATGTCACAGAATTTGATAATGTAATGACCCAAATTGGCCTGTCTCGTCTTCTTACCTAGCAATTCTCACACTGGAGCCCAAAGAGCTGGATCTGGGAGGTCCATTAGTGTCCCTTTAAGACCCAAACTTTCTCACTGTACGGCTCTACCTTCCTAACTCATGTCTGTACCCATTTTTTCCTCAGTGTAACACCTTCAGACAACTAGGTGTAGCATTTTAGTTCAGAGTTCTGGAATCAGCATGCTAGAGATGCCCCCCTCAATTCTTGGCGTGGCCAGTTCCCGGCTGTGAGCCTTAATCTTGTATCTTCCTCTCTTGGAACCTCAGTTCTCCTACATAATAAAATCACAATGAGAAAAGGATCTACATCATAGCAGGTCTTGAGAAATCAATTAGAAAATGTATCCAAGGCACCTAACACAAAATCTAGCACAGAGTGACTACTAAGTACATACTGATAACTACCCTAACTTCTCCTGCTTCATCTGCACTTTGTCCTGGCAAAGAGCAGCACTATGTTTATGATTTCACCCAATCTCACTTATTTCCAGAGTCACAAATAGCCCTCCCTTGTTAACCTTCATTTGAAAAGCAATTTAGAACCCTGACATTAAAAATTAAAATATAAACAGCTCAGTGCCTGATTTAATGGACAATTAAAAATTAAATTAACAGTTAGTAAGTGATGAGCTAATTTTGTTATTGTAACCACATTAGCTTTATGCTTGAAGGAGTATGAAAAGGGGGAAATAGACCCTTAAAGTTAAAAAAAATACAGGCAGAAAAAAAGAGAGATTTAAACTCATATATCATAGTTTTGACAGCTTCGCATTGAAGTCACTCATTCTGAAAACCAGTTGTCTAATATTCATGCAAAAATGTTTAGATGCCAAGGTAATGAGAATTAATGATCTGCTATAAAAATATTAAAGTAACATTTGGTTGCAAAATGTAGAGCTAATGACTGGGTGACACAGCATGGGTCATCCTACACTATGCTGGTTGACAGTCTGTGGAATAACCAAGGCTCTTCTCACTCATATTCAAACACATGGATCAGCCAGAAGTGCTAATTGGAGGGTCTTTGCACTCAGCTCCAATAGGAGGGGAAAGTGACAAATAGACCAGCTGAGAGGGTTCAGCACCCTGGGGAAGAGTTAGCAAACACTGGAGCTTGGTGGTTCAGCACCCTGGAGAAGGGTCAGCAAGCACTGGAGCTTGGTGGTTCAGCACCCTGGAGAGGGCTCAGCAAACACTGGAACAGGGGAAAGCCACCCTCTAAAAGAGTCACAGAACTCACCATTTCTTCCTTTGTACCCTCTGTTCTGTGCTCGTTTCCTTCTTTATCCCCCCTGCGAGGGACATATTTCTCTCAAAGTTCTTGACACTGCATTCTGTCACATCTATCCTTCCTGCTAGTCATAAAATCCATGAGTTCATGCATAACATTCACTATGTTTGCTTTCATATGCCAGCACATAGCATGGCGTCTGGCATGCTGTAGGAGCAGTGTTTGTTCTCTTGCCTTGATTTAATGGAGGAGAGGTAAACATTTGATCAGTTTCAGACGTCAGGGATGTTGATCTTTCTAGAAACATTTGCCATTTGAATATGAAGACTGGAGATGGCAATACTGAATCCAAAGAGATGTGTCTGGCATAGTGTGATTCCAGGCATCAAGAAGTGGCCAGAGGAAAAGGGGGATACTGTGGGGAGGCGTGACTTTCATCAAATCACAGCTTGCAGATATCTGTCTGCTCTGATTTCACGCTGGTCTGACTTTGGTGATCAGAAACTGTCCTTGGAGCAAAGAACACCACTCGATCCTCACAATGTGTGAAGTATCTGGCAAAATGCAAACTGATTCTGAACATTGTGGTCCAAATGGGGCGGCCATCTGCCCACAGGGCCCTTAGCTCCTCTGTTGTTTGAGATCTCCATTGGTAAAGTCTCTTCCTTGGAGGGAAGGACATTCCTTGGCTTTTAACAGCCTAGCATCCATGCCCTCTAATTTTAATAAAAACTGCTTAATTTCCTTTGGGAAAACTTCCCCTTCAATGTATAGGCATTCTGACAACAAAAGTCAAGGCAATTTACCTCCCACCTAACTGTGTGCGTGTGACCCACGTGTGGCTGATGAGGTCCTTTCTGCTGTGACTTCTGGAGTTCCACAAGGGGAGAAAGTAAGAGACCCAAACTTCTTGCACAGTGTCACATTTTCATGAATGTTCTTCACTTCCTACAACCCATGTACCAAAGCCTTCCCTTCCTCACTGAGCTGAGCTCTCCAGCCTTCTCGTTGATTCTGTGATTCAATACCCTTCTAATAAATTCATTTTCTGTTTAAATTAGCCTGGATCTATTCCTAGAGCTTGCAATCCAAGATCTCTGATAATTTTGAGTTGGAGAGCAAGAGGTGAAGCATCACCTGAGCTACCAAACTCTCCTGGTGACACAGGTAATTTATAACATGTATTAGCTAGCTTCTCCCAAGAAAAAGAACCCAAATGAATTTAATTCTGAGTGAGAAATGGGTCAAGGGACAGAAAGAGTGTAGAATCGTGAGAATAACTTGTCCCAGTGATGGTGAGAAGCCGATGGCGTTGGGGTTCTGCCAAAGGAAACCAATTTCTTGCCTATTTTGCTTGGCTTCTGCCTCAAGTAAATTAAAAGGTCCTAATCAATTTAACCTCAGAGAGAACAGTGGGAATTCTGCATGCCTAGCAGGCCTCCAAAGGTCTTTGAATACAAGTCTTTCTTGAGCCTAGCTTCTCTGTCTCATTCTCCAGATGGCTCAAGTGTTCAGCCACAGGAACCCTGCCATCTCCACACTTGCCCTGCAGTACAGGCTGCACAGAGGGAGACTGCAAGGGTGTTGTGAGGATAATGCACCCGAAATCCCCATGGCTTTGCAATGGCACGTAAGCCAGGAATCAAACCAGACACTTGTGAAATTGGTCTTTAGTTACCAACAATCATGTACCACCAAGATAATATTAATTTCATTTTCTGAATTAGGAAGTAGGTGGAGTCTACAAAAGGAAGAGAGGGAGACTCCCATAAGGGGTGTCATTCAGTTTCTCCCCCCATGCACCCACTTGAGGAAACTGTCTGCCCCATTCAGCCCATTGCTTCAGCACCTGCTCCCACCCTTCCAGCTAATCAGCCAATGTGTGGCCCATGGGACCCAGGATGACTGAGCCAAATTACAACCTGCGTGATCTGGGGTAAAAAGATATGTTTGGCCAAATCAGATTCCTCTGAGGTATTGAGAATTATAAAGCTGGGAAATGTGTGGCACAGAGGCTAAGGGTAAGGAGCACCTTGTGAGATGCAGGAGACAAATACATGAATAAAGGAATTGCTCTGTGAGCAGAAAAGGTGCAGAATGTGAGCAACTTCAACAATACGGAGAATAGAACAAATAACTAGAGACAGCAAGAGAGAGAGGAAGAATACAAGGAGTAGTTCCTAAAACAGCCACAGGTCCTGTCAACACTCCAGTTTCAATTAGAGTTGACAGGTGTCCTAATAATAAACCTCTGTGGTTGAGGCAACTTGAAGGAGTGTTTCTCCCAACTGAAAGAGCCCAGTGGACACAAAGGGAATCCAGGACTCCGAGATCAAGGTGAAGAACATGCAAACTTGTTCTAGCTGTGTAAGGTCCCAGCTTTTAAAGCAGAAATGGATCCATCTAAAATAGCCTCTTGTGCCTGGAACACTGGACACTTCTCCAATGGTGTGCCCTAGTATACCATTTAAATGCAATGAAACTGTGTGAAAAAATAATGTTGGAGACACATTCACAAAGCAAACGTTTATTCCCGCCACCCCCGCCCTATATAGCTGTAGTATTCTCCTACATGTGAATGGAAGATGGAAAGAAAGGTTAAAAAATTATTTCCTGAAATCCCCAGTGGCTTGGAAAGACTGAGACAAGAGGACTGAAATTTCAAAGTCACCTCAGCAATTTAGCAAGGCTCTAAGAAACTTGGTGAGACCCTGTCTCAAAATTAAAAAAAAAATGAAAAGGGCTGGGGATGTGGTTGAGTGGTTAAGTGCCCCTGGGTTCAATCCTCCATGCCAAAAAAATGATTGTCCCTTTCCTAAAGAGGATGCCAATGTGCGCATGGAAGTGCCTGCATTTTACAAATGAGAAGATAGACCAGCACGGGGCGCAAGTGCATTCAAACTCACTCAGCCCATTAGCTAAGGATACGAGACAGTAGCTGAGATCTCCTGAAATTTCCATATTTCTATAACAGAAACCCACTTTTCACATAACCATGACCCCAGAAATAGTCAGCAAACTTTTACTTAAAGTGCCAGATAAATACTTTAGACATTGCAGGCCATACAATTTCTATCATAACTACTCAGCTCTGTTGTTACACTATGAAAACAATCTTAGAAAATACATAAGCAGATGGTCATGGCTGTGTTTCAATAAAGCTTTATTTATAATTTAGCGGCTGCCTGAGTTTGGCCTGTGGGTCATGGTTTGCCAGCTCTGCTGGAATCCCTGCGTAATGGGAGGACCAGCCCCTTCCCACAGCCATCTCCTTTGGAATTCCCAGTACTTTGAGGAAGACAAAGTTGTACAGCCCAAGTAACATTCAGATATTTTATTAACCTTGACTATTTGGGCTATAGGAGCAGCCTCTCTTCACAGTCAACTTCACAGAGATAATATATTTTCTCCAAGAGCCTCTCAATATTCCAGCTGCCCATCACCATAACAACCCACACTACATAATGAAAAAACAGAAGCAGTAACAAGGAAGAATTCAGGCTGCAGCTTCTCTGGATATAAGTTGAGACATTTCGAGGCATGGCACTAACAAACCAACCATCAGCGTCTTCAAGTAGTCTGAGTTCCTTGGATTCTCACAATGGTGGAAATGTGTTTGTGTTTTCCTGAAGGCCAGTAGTCATATGTCAAGAATCTTACAGACATATCAAGGAGAAAGCTAGGTTTCTATCAGGAGAGGCAAAGCACGTAGAATCAGAGAAGATAGATCTACTCAAACATTGACTGAGGAAAGCTGATAAAGGCCATTATGCAAACACAGACCATTCAGCCTCATGCAAATTCCTGGAGAGGCAGATAAAGAGGGAGCCAGGATATATTTCACATTTTTCTGCAATGGAAAGAATGCCTTCTAGTTTTGTTTGAATATTAGACCTCCTTGGTAATCACATTACAACTTTGCTATCATCAAAATCCGCTGTGATTAGAGAGAGGGAAAGCACAGGCCTCTGAGGGCAGGTGTGTGTCCTGCTTTCTTCCCCGGAGCCCCTGGGTCATGGATGATCACACATAGCATCCTCCCTCTCTGAGCCCATGGTCCTGAGCTCTGAGAGTGGTGGAGGTCACAGAATGATTTTCACTGTTTAACCCAGCACCTGCCATCCAGAAATATCCTCTGTCCTACGACTCACAGAAGAAGATAAAGACAGCAACAGCCGAAAGCACCCGGTCCATTTCTGCTCGTGGTGCTCACTCAGCCTCCTGAGGAAAACAGAATCCAGGGTGCATTGCTGAGAATTCCCAACCCTGCACCCAGCTGCGGTTTCCTCTTGGTTTCAGACAATCCCTTCCTGCCTTGCTATGGAAAAAGCTGAAAGGGAGGAGGAGAAGTCAAAGCAACCCGCTGCCTGCAGCTGTGGGTCACCCAGGGACTGCCATTTTTGCCTCCCAGGTGGTGCTGGCTCTGGAATACTTTATTAAACACCCTCCTCAGAATGGCTTTTAATGAGAGAAAGCAGTCACTCTCTTAGGGCAACTGTGATCATCTTTTCAGCCTTTGCATTAATGGGGCTGTCTCTTTTCCTTGCCCACATCCTGAAGATTCCAAATAAAAGCCAAGATAATAATAAATAGAGCTGATGCCTATTAAGCACTTTCTATGTGTCATGTACTCTGCTAAGCACTTTACATCTATGGGATATTTAGAAAAACTTTTGAAGGATATACCAGATGTTTCCATTACTGTATTATGGGAAAGCAGTAGAATTGGTGCTTAGGAACTTTAACTCTTCCTGATCCAGGTTCTCTACTTACTATGTGACTCTGGACAAGTGACTTAATATTTCTGATTGTATCAGTCATCCATTGCTGTGTAACAAATATCCCCAGAACTGGGTGGCTTGAAATTACAAACTTATCTCAAGATTTCTGTGGGTCATGAATATGAGCATGGCCTGGCTGAGTCCTCTCATTCAGGCTTAAATCAAGGTGTCTGCAATGGCTTTCGTCATCTCAGTGGTAGGCTGGTGGAGGATCTGCCTCCAAGCTCATTCAAGCTGGGCAATGTCTAGTTCCTTGAGGATCAGTGGACTGTGGGCTTCAGTTCTTACATGGCTTGGTGAGAAGCCACCCCTGGGTCCTAGGCACATGGCCCTTTCTATACGACAGCTTCCTCTTCAAAGCTAACAAGTTGAGAAGGCGATTGAAAGAGTGATGGGAAAACAAAGGTCACGATATTTTATAACTTAACCTTGGAAGTGACCTTCCCATCATCTTTGGTGTATTCTGCTGGTTAGAAGCAGGTCACTAGTCCAGCCCACACTCTAAAGGAAAAAGAGAGCAAAAAGTGCCTGGGTTCCAGGAGATGGGAATCATTGAAGACCATTCCTAGACGTCTGCCTTGTATGCTGGGTCTCCGCATTCTCATCTTTAAACTACTTCATAAAGTTGCTGTGTATATTAATGAGTTATGATATGCAAAAGCATTTAGATTGGGGCCTGGTAGATAGCGTATTATGAAAGTGCTCCTTATTCTTTTACAATTGTAACAGTGTGTGGGTCTGATTTTCTTTAAGAGAAAGAGAGAATCAGTATTATTTCGTTTTTCATCTTGTTTTTGTGGCTTCAACACTTTGTTGTGTGCACGGTGCTGGGGTTCGAACCTGTATCCTCATGCACACCAGGCAAGCACTGTAACGGCTGAGTCACTGCTCCAGCTCTGGATCTGATGTTTTAATTCACCTGCACAGGTCACTCAGTTAGGGAGTACCAGGAAAGGGATTGAACCCAGGTTCTGTTCACTGATTCTCAGCTGTGTGCTTAGAGATGGACAAGACAGCCTCAGTCCCTGCTTACCTGGGTCTGCCGATCTAGGAGAGAGGCATGGTCAGAGGCTTACCCAATTAAAAGTGAAAGTGCTACAGAAGAATAAGTACATGAAAATACAGTAAGTCAGGTATCTAACCTAGCATGGACTATCACAAAAGGTTTCCTTACGGTAGAGAATTCCAACTGGGATCAACAGGATCAAGAGGAGTTGTTTGCAAAGAGGAGAAGGAAGGATGCTTCAGGGAGTGAAAGGAGTCTCTGGGAAGACTCTAGGGCAGAAAAGGCACAACATGAGGACATTCTTCTCTCAAGTCTTACTTCAAATGGCAGTCCAGTGTCAGCTCAGCTGCAGCTAGCCCTGACGTCCTCTCTCTCAGGAACTGGGAATACTGCAGGTGTTTTCCTGCAATATTTGTATCAGCTGTCCTGTGTTTTCTTTCCAGGGATTGCTTGCCCTGGTGACTCAGCTGACCTGGAAACTCCTAGAAGGCAAGGTCCATGGGCTCCCTCCTTCTTCATCTCTGGGGTTATTCACTGTCAAATTTTGAGGCTAATGGAGAATCACAGAAAGGAGACTTAGCTCTATACTCTGATACACCTTGGGATTTTGCAAAATTATATCTATTGCTTATTTACAAAGGTAAGAGAAATTAAATTCATAATGAAAAGGAGAAGCAATGTCAGATAGCTAAAAGAGCATGCACTTTGCGTTCAGACATCTGTGTCTTGAGATTCTAGTAGATTCTGGGAAGGTATCAATCTTCTTAGAGTTGGTTTCTTTTTCTATAAAATGGGGATCCACCTCCCTTGAAGGGTTGTTGTAAGAATCAAACAAGAGGGGCTGGAGAAGTGGCTCAGTGATTACTGTGCTTGCCTGGCTTGCACAAGGACGCGGGTTGGAACTCCAGCACCACGTACACAACAGAGTGCAGGAGCAACAAAAGCCACATGAAAAACTAAATAAAATTGAGTCTCTCTTTCTCACTGTCTCTCTCTCTTAAAAAAAGAAAAGAATCAAACAAGATACTTTATCTAACACACCCAGGGAAGTCCTCAGCACAGTCTGGACTCGATCGACACAGGTTTGGAGTGTTTTAGCTTAAATTATCCCTCTTCTCTTTCTTCCTCTCCCTGCCTGTGGCCTGGGGTCTTCTGAGGATGAATTAGTCAGCATTTGTCTTAGGCTCTGGAAGGAGGAGACCCAGGGTCTTTAGAGATGTACAGGATGGAGCTCAGGCAGCCGTTCCCACCGCATCTACGGATGGAGCTGAGAGAGAACAAAGCCATACAGGGAAATAGCTTGAAGCAAGAAGCCAGGCGGCCATTCACATAGCAGCTCTTACATTAGGAAGGGAATGTGAACAGACCAAGGGCCGCAGAGAGGCCCACGGGGCTGCTGGGCATAAGCCCCATGGAATTAACAGCGAAATTCCCTGCAGGCTGAGACTCCTGAGGACCGGGCTGCTTCCTTCCATCCTTCCATCCCCAAAACCTCCCGCAAAGTGGACATCAAGCACTGTCCAGTCACCGAGCCATCTGGCAGCTGTCCACCCAGCCCTGCAATTCATGTGGACCACGAAATTCTTCACCCCACTCAGAATCCACCAGCTACCACCTCCATCTTGCTTCTCCCAACACAGGTGGGTTTTCACATAGATTGTTCCTCTGAGTGGGCTTTCTTAATTTAATTTTTTACTTAAAATATTTTATTTATGCACCTTTGTACATATGTGTAAAGAACAATGCTTTCATTCATGTGTATTTTGGGTTGTCATCAACTTCGGGTAATTAGAGCACTGAAAGTTTTATCATTTCCGTAGAGTACATTCAACATTCTGTAGAGCAGTGGTTACCAGAGCCTGGGGAGGAGGAGGGGGACATGTTGTTGCACGGGTCCAAGGTCTTATCTATCTGTAATCTAACCATAGTTAGATAGGAGGAATAAGTCCTAGAGTCCTGGGGCACAGCAGAGTGAATATAATTAACAATAACACATTATATATCCCAGAGTGGGGTTTTAAAATGAGGACGCATTTTAAATAAGAGGTTAAAGATCCCGGCATTAAAATCAGACACCTTGATGTCAATCACAGCTGAACCACCTCCTTGTGTGGGGACTTAGCCAAGTTATTTTAACTCTCTGGATCTTCATTGTCCCCAGTGCACAATGTGACAACAACAGTAACAGACAAGAGCTGGCATGCACAGGTCAATTGCTTGAATGACTCCTTTATACATAATATTAGTAGTAGTTGTCTTACTTCCTACGGTTGTTCACAAATGGGATAAGTGGTCAACACAAAGACTGGCACATAGTAGGTGCTCAGCAAATTCTACTTATTATCGTTGTTACTCTCCTCTTGGAGCATGAAGCCTTCCTTACCTTCTACCTCTTGGTCTGGAACCAGTACCCAAGCCAACTTCATGGATACTGCTATTTCCCCCAAGGAACTGAGTGACCTTACTAGCACAGAATAAAAGCTCAACAGTGAGCCATGGGCATAGACATTCTGCATTTGTGGGAAGAATACAGGCTTTCACATTTTTTTTTAGCAACAGGTGTTATTATAGCAACACTAACTAAATTTACAAAAATGTCTCCTGGTTTATTATCAGTTCTGATCCCTTTCAGCAGTGTCTGCTGCCCTTAGGGATTCACATCTTAAAATACTCCCATGAAAAGCAGTATCTTCCGCAGGAGGAGCTTTCACTATTGCAACTATTTTTTGAAAGCACGGTTGAAGAGCATTTTCCTTTACTTATGAAAACACCAGCCACGGTACGTGCCAGGGAGCTATCTGAAGACAGAAAGCCCTCTCTCCACTCTGCAGCCCTGTCACACCAGGCACCATCCTGCCCTGACGACAAGGCCTCACACTCCCTAAATTGCTCCTAACCCTCCTCATCCCCTATTGTGCATTACCACCTCTGCTACCTTGCAGTATTAATTTGATTTATGGCCCAGCCGCCCCACCTGGGGCCCAGGAAGATGGCTCCCCTCCGATCGCTTCCATCAGCAGTGTAAGTGGAAGGTAATAAAAACCCGTACGTGGCTTAGACTTTCAATTTCAATTGGAAATTGAAACTGTGCAATATGATTAAAGTTTAATCTGCATCATCAATAAACATGTGTGTGAAGGCTATGAGCACAGCTTTGCCTCCTGTTTGCAGGCCTGGGTTTGATGAGAGCGTGTCTGCTCTTTCTTGTCTAAACGATGTGTTCGCTGGGGCTGGGGCTGTGCACGGTCACAGACGTGCATGGGCATGTGGAGAGCTGATATATTTGCACGAAAAGATGAAAACTGTCATGTGGACATGTTTGAGAGAGAGAGGTTGCTTATGCTCCGACGAAACTGGATTGAATCAATAGTTCTAAAGGATTAGCTAAGGGCATTCATCCCTTCATTCATAGAGTATCTGTTGAGTACCTACTGTGGGTCCGACGCTGTGATGGCATGTGGGGTCATAAGGGTCAGAGGGGAACAAAACAGATGCTGTTTCTGCTCTCGTGGGGCTTACAATAATAGCTGAGAGAGAGAGAGATGTCAGTCAAATAGGGAGTTAGGTATAAAATTGACCCTCTGTTAAGTGCCCATCATAAAGATGTAAGTAACACCATCATTACTGTAAGGGGAATGTGTAGCCCATTCCGGGAGGTAAGAGAGAGCTTCCTGGTGCTGACTTGAGCTAAGGTGTACAGAGTGAACTGAGTGGGATTAACTAGGCGGGAAATGGCACAGATACAAGAGTGACCCTGTCATAGCAAGCTGCATGGGCAAAGGCCAGGAAGTAAGAGAAAGCACGGTGGATCTGGGGAAAAGGAGGCAGAGTGGCTAGAGCGGAGGAAATAGAAGGCTGGTGGATGAGGCTCAGAGCTGGGTGGAGAAATCACATGGGACTTTGTAGGGTGCGACCGAGAGCCTAGATTGTTTTTCTCTCAGTGCAATGGGAGGAAATGAGAAGATTTTAAATAAAGCCGTATTTGTATTTAAAACACTGCTGCACAGGGAAGGCAATAGATGGATGGACAGAGGCCAGGGAGGAGGCTATTTCAGTGGTGCAGGGGAGAGGGACTTGGACTGTTGATGAAAAGTGGAGGTGAGACGCAGTCACTGTCTGCCCTTCAAACAAGCAGTGTTCCCATCTTGTCCCCAATCCCAGGACCCTCGCTCAGTTTGTCTCTATGCCTCTGTTATCTCTCCCAGCCTCACATCTCTCCAAGAAAACACAAATCCTTCAGTGCACACTGGGGCAGCTTGGCCTTTCACCTCCAAACTTGGGGATATTTCTCTCACCCTCTCTGCAGAACTGGCTTAGATACCATGCACTCACTGCACCACATATATTGCCTGCTCAAGATGTGGCCCGGGCTCCTGTTCCCTGTAGTGCCTTCCACAATGCATGCAAGAAGAGCCCAATAAATGCATGCTGGACGGAAGAACTCTGACCCCTTTCCAACGCCAGCTCCCCTCTCCACTTCTGCAGGCGTTCCTGGCCTCCGCTGGCCCTTCTCTCTCAACATCTTCAAGTTCACCATCTTCTGCATCCTCCTTCACAACAAAAGCACTGCCCTGGCTTCTTTCAAGAGCAGAAGCTTCTGCACTCTTCCACTGCTCAGTAAAACGTGTAGAATAAACAGTTCTAGAAAATGGAGTCCCTGCTCATCGCTTCCACTTCTCGCCCCTCACTTTACCTTCTGCCTTCAATCACGTGGTTCCACCAAAACCACCCTAAGGAGCCTCCCAAGACCAAGTTCAATGGTCACGTTCCAGCTTCTGTTCTCCTGGACTTGTCTTAACACCTGACGCTGCTGACCACCTGCCTTAAGTTATACTCTCCTTTTCCTTGATTTAAGCAGCAATCTTTTCCGATTCTTCACTTTCTTTATGATTTTTCATTTAGGACTTTCTCCATATTTACAAACTTTCTCCATATTTTGTGATGTTTACAAATGACTAAACTAAGTATCCAGCAAGCTGCATGATTCTGAATATATTTTATTCAAAAGTCTTCATCTGTTGGTAGTATTCAATGAAGTATTTTTGAGTAAAATGCTATGACATCCTCACAGTTATGTCTTAGAAACCCAGATCACCCCTAAGGCAAGCGATCCAGGCAAAGACTTAGAGCCAGCAGTCACACGGTTCCACCTTATTTATGGAAGGGAAGGGACCATAGGGTTTATGTTATGATTGAGGAAAACTGAACAAGTTGTCAAGTGACCTGGTTTCTTGGGTTCCCCCTGTCAGGACTCACATATGGGGCACTGAATGACAGATTTATCTATGTTGAGGAGAGCTCTGTATATGCAATCATGCACTAGGAAAACGGACTTCACTAAGGGAGGTTATGAATGCCAAGAGATTTGAAATGTCTCATTATTTGTAAAGAAAGGCTACCAAGGCACCATGGTCTCTTGAATCAGGTAGCTATGTTTGCAACTAAGACTCCATGACTTCCTTGCTAGGTGGGATAGGACAGGTTATTGGAGACCTTAGGGAGCTCTCTTTCATAATGCCAAGAAGGGGGAGAAATTCCCTATTCTGCATGATTACGGAGAGAATCAAAATATGACAACACCTGGAACATAATAGTTGTCCCGAAATTCTTGTTGGGGGTGTATAGACAAGAGAGGGGCAGGCAGTCACACAGGTCCCCCAGAAGAACCTTGGCTTGGTTAGTCCCCCTTTCTATTTCCTGAGCATCTCATTCAATCAGGATGATTTGCATCTGGTGGCAAATCCAGCCCTGGGACCAAAGATCTGAGACTGGTGATAAAAACGTCAGCCAAGATTTGCTACATCTTTTTTTTTCCACCCCCTAGTCTCCCATTAAAAGTGATTTGTCGTTAGGGCAAAACATGGGAAAACAAACGTGATTAAAATTTTCCAATATTAAATACCTGCGTGGCGATGGCAGACCTAAGCTGAGGGCCCTGGAAAGGCTCTGATGCATCCATCTGGAGGGGGAAGGAGCAGCTGGCAGAGCAGGAGGCGGAGTGGGAATCTGGGTTTGTTCCTCTGCCACCACACGTACATCCTGGAATTTTCCTTCCATCTGGTTGTTTCATCCCATTGACTCTGATCACCACAGGGCAGGCTTCATGGTGGCGTCACGAAGGTGGAAGGAGGATGGGGAGGAAGGATGTGCTTAACCATCCTAGTCTTCCTTCCCAGAGGGGGAAACATCTCTCATAACTTTTAGAAATGTGATAGACCTGTCAAAAATTCATGAAGTCAGTTACATAGGTTATGAAATTCACTTCACAGTTTTTATATCTCTCAGAAACCTTTTGCTTTCTTAAGTTCTATGGTAGATCAATTTCAAAAATATCCACAATTCTTCGGCACTCCCCTGTATCCACACCTCTTGCAATGTGACCTTGTAGCGCCTCTCATCAAGAAGAAAGATCCTGGGGCTGGAGTGTGGCTCAGCAGTGAGGTGGCATGCATGAGGACATGGGTTCAAATCCCAGCACCATGTACACAACAAAGTCTCAGAGCAACGAAAGCCACGTGGAAAACTAAATAAAATTGATTCTCTCTCTCTCTCTCTCTTAAGAAGAAGAGGAGGAGGAGGAGGAGGAAGAGGATAAGGAGGAGGTGGAAGTGGAGGTGGAACCTTGGTGGTGAGAGAAGAAGGAAAGATTCTTTCCCAATCCCTGATATGGGCTGGTCTTGTGCCTAGTTTTGGCTAAAAGAAGGTAGCAAACATGAATGTGTGGCCATTCCAAGGTTAGGGCAAGATGTCAATGCCTGGCACGTGCCCATTCACTCTTCTTGTTAAGAGTAGGCTTGGAGTGCTGTGCTGGATCTTGAGAGATGCCCAGCCCAGTGACCACCTGTCATTTCATCCAACAGCCAGCTAACTGCTGTATGTGGGAGTGAGACCTTCCTAGACAGCAAGTCTCTAGCCAACCACAACATGACCACAGATTCATGAGAAAACCCAGCTGAGATCAGTCCATCTTGTCCTACACAAGTAAAACTGCCCACCCACCTGTGGATAAGTCAGCAATGATAAATGCTTCTTGTTTGAAGTCACATGGTTTGAGATGGTTTGTTATGCAGCAAAACTAGCTGATATAGAGTGACTTATGGTCACATCTTCCTAACATATGCTCCACCCCACATTCTCCAAATAACTTTACCAATTGTGCTCCAAAATTGAAAGATGGTTTCATTTTCAGCTTTATGGAATCTGGTAAGAACCTTGGTTAATGTGAAAAGTCCTCCCCGAAAACTTACACCATAGCAATTTCTTCTTGAAGAGGCGGAAGTGTTCATTCACTCAGATGATTCCTTGCCCTATTAAGCCACCTGAACATGACATGCAGAGCTTCTATTACCCCACCCCAGGGACAAATGACTGCACTTTTCTCTCCTCAAGCAGACTATTATGTCGGGTTGATAAGAAATTGTGCTTAAGAATCAAAAGTTGAAGGAAATTTGTTTGGCTATACATACAAAGCTTTCCCTTCCCTCAATCAATTACAAGTCAGGAGGGTGGTTAATCTGGATTGATCAGGCCATGGACATGCCAATGAAAGCAAAGGTTTATATGGGCCAAGGTTTCCGTCAATCTTTCCCACTTCCTCTTGCTCTTCTACCCCTTCCTCTTCTTCTTCATCCTCCATTCTCTCCTTTCTTTCTATGAGACTAGAAAAAAATATTTTACCCCTATCTCTTAAGAAGGGCCATTTCCAGCACTCTCTTGAAATCTAAGGAAGAACTGGGGTGAGACCCAGAGATGGAGTCTCTTTGCTGGTCTAGGTGAAACAGAGGTTGCTGTCCACAGGTCTCCATGTGGTTCTTGAAGAAAGAAAGGTGGTTTCTCCTAATGGCAGGTATGCTCTTGATGGTACCCTTCACATGCCCTCTCCAATTCAAAAATCAACCATGTCTGGGATTCCATTGAAGGGTGAAGGATGGAGAACATAGGAAGTTCTTGGACCAAAAATGGAAGCACAGGTAGGAGGGGTGTATTCAACACTGAAGTTGAAGATGAGAAAAATGGAAATGGCATCGTTGGTGTAGCAGAAGGGAAGATGTAGGTGGTATTGTGTCTGTTAGTATTCCTACAGAGATACCAGGAGGTAACCAGTATGTGACACAGCATCCTCTTTGGCATGAAAGCATCAATCATAAACTGATCACAAAATGGTGGCTTGAACACTTCAAGCCTTCCCATGAATGTCTATCTGAGAGCAGAAATCTCCTCCTCAAATCTGCCTCCATTCTGTAACTCTTAACTTCTAGAGTTCCTATTAAAAGTCAACTTCTCCATCCTCTGATTCCTCCTTACTCCCACCAACCTCATTTCCTTATCCCTCCCCTCTTGGGTTTTACTTTCCAACCATTGTTACCCTTGGGAACACAGGCAGCTCTTCCCTCCAGATTTCTGTGGCATATCACCTATCTGGGACATTCCTTTCCCCTTTTTCTTCCTAGCTAATCTTTCAGCTCAGATGTCATCTCCTCCAAAAATTTGGGTCGGGGAACCTTCGAGGGTTCTCTTTAAGCAGGTGGGTTACTTCTGGGCATTTTCTGTCATTACTTCTTTCTCTATAGACAATGAGCCAAATGTATTGTTTTCTCTACTTATGAAAGAGTGAATGATAGGTACAAATGTTCTCTTGGGGATTCCAGCACCTAAGACATGAGCCATTCTATGCCCATGGGACAGTTTCTATGAGTTGTAACAAAAGAAAAAGAAAATGATGAGTCTGTTCTTTAAATTTATCTTGTTTTAGGACATACATTTTTTTTTGCATGCTTGCTAGTTCTTTCTATCACAGTATAGAGGAAGCCTACTCTTTGGTCCCTAAACAGAAATTTTAAAAAGTAGTGATTGGATGTCATTGATGTCAATAATCCCAGATAAAAAGTAGAAGGTGGGGAGAGGGCACTGAAGTAGTGATCAAGTTGTGATCAAGAAGTTTGGCCTGGCAGAGCCTTGCTATTCCTCAAGATCTAGTTAGGATAAGGGAAACATAGGAGTTAGATATCACTGGAGTTAGATCTTAGGAATCACTACAGGAGAAAGCTCCAAGAGCAAAGAATTGAGAAACCATTGGGGAATATCTGATTATTTCTTAATTGTACCTCAAGTAGAAAAAAGGGGGTGGGATGTTATACCAATTGATTCCTGTCCTTTCCCTGACTGCTGTTTTAAAAAGAAGCAATTAATAAATGTACAACTGGCAAGACAGAAGTCCAACCTGCTCTTTGATAAGATTACCCCTAATGTAGAAGTTCTGCTAATCCTACCAAGAACGGGTTTGGGGATCCTCCTCTGTGACCCACAAAAGTGGTGCTCCCCCTCCCAGAGGCTGTTCCCTTCCCTTCCCCACCACTGTGAGCTCCTGGACTGAATCTTGTTGGTGTGGGTGTTGGCTGGTTCTCATAACTCATGGGGTATAATCCAGTGATTCAGGCTCACACTGACCACCAGTTTGGTTCAAACCAACATCCCAAGATCAATCATTACCAGCTTTTCTCCTACCAACTCAGTAGGCTAAAGCAAATTGCCCTTGAAGCTATCAGATTACGACATTCTGGTGAGCAGGCCATCCACTGGCAGTTCACCCGCATTAGGTATGGACTGAAATCAAAACGCAGTTCTGACACTTAGGAAAGCCACTTATCCTCTTGGTATCTCAGTTTCTTCATCTGTACCAACGGGAATAAGAACAGTGCCTCTTCTAGAGTAGATGCAAAGAACCAAAGAGAACACGCATAGTCTTTTGGGCTCATGAGCAGGTGAGTGCCTGCTTTGATGTCAATAATGGTGATGCTGATTCTGACATCATCGACGACACCATCCCTGTTCTGTCCTCTGGATATGTTGATTGCTGGGAAAACTTCCAAGCGGAACAAGGAACGGATATGAGCTCAATATCTATCTCAACGCCCAACACAGGCTTAGACATAATTATTACACTCTGGGCAGAATGACAGGCTGTTTCTGTTTCCTGTGTACCTTCCTCTTCTCCCTTGTCTTTTGAGTGTTCGTATCAGCTGGTAATTTGGTATGCACAAATATTTCCCATCGACAGGAAAGTCAGAGGAAATGCAGCCTTACAGCTCAGATATTAGTTCGGTTGCTCTGAGTCTTGCTGGCATGATTGATGGGAGTTTTACTGCAGATGTACAAATCTGCATTCCTTTCTTCCCGTGTTGGCGCATCAATGTTTTGGCCTCGTACAACATGCCCTGCTGCATTGAAGGTAATGGAGCTCTAATGTCCCTGATGGCTCTTCATCAAAGCTGGTCGGTGCCCCATCAGCTTGGATGACAGAAATGACTGGGTCAATGACACTCACACACCCACTGCCTAGTAAAGACAGCAAAACCTCCCAAAGCTGGAGACAGAAAATATTTGCCAGTATCGCATCCATTCCATAACATTTATTGAGCTCCTGTGGGAACAATACCTGGCACATGGATGGGTGTGAAATAGATTATTGCTAAATTAAAGAATGGGTGAAAATGATAATTCATATTCTATTATATTTTTAAGAGAGAGGGACAGTGAGAGAGAGAGAGAGAGAAAGAAAGAATCAGTTTTTATTTGGTTTTTCATGTGGCTTTCATTGGTTGGGCACTTCATTGTGTACATGGTGCTGGGGTTTGAACTGGTGTCCTCATATATGCCAAGCAAGCACTATAACCAAAGAGCCATGGCTCCAGCCCCATATGTTCTATTATATTAATTATGTCATATTAATTAATAATGCATAATGATTATTCAGAATGAATGGAGATCTGCATATTGTGATATTGCTGAGAATCCATAATGCTTTTTTTGTTTTTCAAAGGATTTTTTTTATTTGTTTAACATAGTCTTACTATAGGAGGGAATCATTGCCACACATTCATGAACACATAGATATTGAGAGAGTGAGCCAAGGCTGATTCTAGTTCATGATCTCCCCACTTTGAGTTCCCCCCAATCCCATGTTTCCCCTACATTACCCCCATGTTAGTTGGGCTTCTCATGGAAGTTGAAAGTTCCCCATTGGGTTGATAACACCCCTACTCCCTCTTCCCACTGCCTTGATATCCCTCCTATTCCCATCCCTTCTCCCTGCTCCCCTCCCTTCATCCCTCAGTGTCACAGGCAAGGTTCCCCCTGCTCGTGTAAAAATTCACCCATGTTGAGGCTATTATTAGCTTAACCAACTTTCAGTCTGTTTCTGATGGTATTCTAGCTTCCACATAGGATAGAAAACACTTGGCCCTTGAGTCTCTGAGTTTGGGATATTTCACTCAGCATCATTTTTTCCATCTCCATCCATTTGGCTGCAAATGCCATGATATCATTCTCTCTAATAGCAGAGTAGAACTCCATTGTATATATGCACCACAGTTTTTGAATCCACTCATGCAGTAAGGGGCATCTGGGTTGGTTCCATAGTTTAGCTATAGCAAATTGAGCTGCTGTAAACAATGATCAAGCTGTGTCTCTATAATATGCTGATTCTAGCTCTTTTGGAAAAATATCCAGGAGTAGGGATAGCTGGCTTACAAGGTGGTTCCAGCCCTAGCTTTCTGAGGAGTCTTCACATTGCTTTCCATAATGCTTCCCTTTTTGGAATCTGAGTTTGCAATAAAAGTCATCATATTAGCCAGAAGAGATGACTATATGGCAAAACCCCAAAGACGTTAGCCCAGCTACTGCAAATGTGACAAATTCACAGACCCAGGGGAGTAGATAATGGGATAGCCACCAAAAAATGAAAATTCTGAAAGAGACTTAACTGAATTTCAAGCAGGGTGTGACCAGCAACTGGAGGCACTAATTGGATTACTATTTCCATGATTCTAACATAACTTTCAGTCTATAACCCTTTGACAAAGGGTCAGATGTTGTGGAGAGAGAAATTTACACGGGCAGTCACAAGAAAGATGCTTCCTAACCCAGGGCAATTATGGAAAAGAAGGCATTTGTGATAGATCTTGCAACAAAGGCAGAACTGTACGTTGCACAGTGGGAGGAGAGAGCTAGGCAAGAGGATAGAGCAATGTGCTTTCTAGAGTGTCCTAAGGAAGCACTTCCCAAAGTCAGCTGGGAGGAACCATCCCTAGCCTACGGGGTCAGCATCTCGGTGCTGAGGATCCGTGCATCTGAATTCTAAAAGGCTCAGCCCCTTTTAGAATTAGAAATTAGAACCCCCCCCAATTTTTATTAGTCATTATAGTTGCACGTATTGATGTGATTTGTTGTTGTATATCTGTACTGGCACACAACATAACAACGTCATTTGACCCAAATCAGTCCCCAGCATTTTCTCCTCCCTCTTACCCCTTGGTCCCTTCCCTCTACTAATGTTCCTTTGATTTTTAGGAGATCCACTCCCACTCTCTAGAACGAGAGAAAACATATGACCTTTGACCTTCTGAGTTTGACGTATTTAGGTGCTACATTTGGGGGAACTATTTCCAAAAAGGGTCAATCTTGCTTTTTAATTTAATCCTCTCAACTATCCAGAGAAGTATGCATGACAGTCCCCACTCTATGGCTGAGGACACTGAGGCTCAGGGAGGTGAAGCAATGTGTCCAATAAGTCACCCAGTCAAGAAGTCAGAAGGCTGTGATTCAAGCTTGTCAGACATCCAACTTCTACTCACTACAGTCTCTGAATACAAGGCATGAAGGGGACTGGAAGGGCTGACTTTGAAAGAGCACATTCTAATCATAGTAGTGGTAGAGATCGATAAAGACAATGATTCTGTTTTATATCTGTAAAAAGAGAGAAAGAACACACAGCCCTGCTGTAGACTTTATCAGGGAGCTCTGATTAACGAGCAAAGCCCAAACTCAGCTTCCCTAATAGATGTTTGTCGCATCCCCGGGAGATTTCCATCTCCCCCCTGCCTCGCTGTAGTATGCTTCGGCGGCAGAGCAGGTGCTGCCCTGGGTTTGATCAGGTTCATCTCTGTTTTTAAATTAAAAGGTCAATACGTACATGCATCCAATAAAGCAGCCAGTGATCAGGAGATGGAGTTAAAGGACCTGTTAAACAATCCTGCAGTGCGGTTCAGGATTGGGTGTGAACTCTGTGGTTGAGCATTTTTTTTGTAGCCAGCTAGATGTGAAAGGTCAAAACACCCAATGTTATGGGTCTGAACGACCAAGGGGACCAGTCTTCCTCCCTGCCCCACAGCTCCACCTGCCTCCCAACACTACCTGGTCACCCAGAAAGTTCATGACGGGGAGACTACGGGGTTTGGTGAATTGCAGGTCTGATGCACCCCTCAGATGTCAACTTCCAAGAACTTTTTTGATCACCTAACAGAACAGCAGGACTCATCCCACCTCCCTGGATCTCCACATCCCCTCCCCTTCCTTTACCTTTCTGTGTGACTTTTGGTGATACCCAATGTTATATGGTCAATTTCCTTGTACTTCCCGCTAGACTGCATGCTCCGTACAGTTAAGAGACCCCGTCCTCAGTTTCCCCAACCCAGGACCGTGCCTGTCACATCGCAGACATTGCATAGATATTTGCTGAATGAAAGAAATATATGTTGTCACAAACGCATGCCCCAATCCAGAGAAGCAACTTCCTTTGCTTGGTGATGTTATTTAAAATTAAACTCCTTGTCTTAGTTTTTGATTAATGTAATAATTGTACATATCTGTAGGGTACAGTGTGATCTTTCAGCACATGTATACGGTGTGTACTGATCAGATCAGGGTAATAAGCATTTTCAAATTCTTAGCATTTCTTTATATTAGAGCCTTCAAGCTCCTCTCTTCTAAAAAGCAAACTGACAATCACATATATCTCTAGAACAACACAAGCACATAAGATTCTTATTTTTTCCTAGTTAAATATTTTAACAGCTTCTTGTTTTCATCATCCCTAGACTAGCATGCAAACTTAATAATGTGGGTAATTGGGGCTGCAGCGGTGGCTGGGTGGTTAAGGTGCTTGCCCGGGATGCACAAGTACATGGGTTCAAACCCCAGCACCATGTACACAACTAAGTGTCAGAGGAATTAAAGCCATGTGAAAAACTCAATAAAAATTGATTCTCTCTCTCTCTCTCCTCTTTAAAACAAAATAATGTGGCTTATTGGGCTTGCATGGGTGACCATCCCCCACCTCACCATGGGTCCTCCTGTCTGCACCTTCTCAGCCAGAAGTACTCTCCCTCCCTGCTCTTCACGGGCTCCCTTCTCTGCATCCTTCCACACCCAGCTTAAACACGACTTCCTAAATTCTCAGGCTCAGCTCCGCTCACCCAGGCTCCATGGCATCCCGCATCTCCACCTTCTGTTGCATTTCATCATGTGAACATTTGTTATGTGTTTGTCTTCCCCACAGATTCCACTTTGCGAACTCCGCGAAGGCAGGGATGGGTCTTCCCCCCAACTGCTGAATTCCCAGCACTGCACAGTGCAGGAGAATCGGTGTTCCATAAAGATTGCATTTGTGAATAAATGCGTACGTACATGCAGAGCCGAGTCCAGGGGTTATCTCCTGCTGCAGCTGCCGTCAAGCACGGGACAAACCCAGATGCCCTACCCTGTTCCTGAGATGCTACGGGCAAAGGAATCACTTCAGCTCTCTGGGCTTGCAACAGGGTTTGGCTCGTCCTCACTTACTCTCCAAGTCTAGCCTCTCACTGAGGGGTCAAATCCTTTTCATACCACTAAAGACCTCTGTCCCAGGAACTGAAGCCATTACCAAGTCCACACCCGGAAGAGCAAACACTTAGGAACCAGTTCTTCTGCAAATGCATTATTCAAGCCTGTGGCTAAAAAAACATTATGTCTGATCCTGGAGGTGAAAAATTTGCAACTAACTCAGCATCTCCAACGCTAGCGAAATTTGAAGCAATCTAGAGAATTGTGCTGAAATTGCAAAGCCAGGAGGCTAAGGGGAAGAGGCCGTGCTAACTCTATACTCAGAGAGAACCCAGAGCTGGTGTAGAGGCCACAGAGAAGGAAGAGAGGGGCCTGGGGAGTGGAGAAGAGCACATGAAGACCTTTTACTACTTTTGCTTAACCCTAATTACAAAAACCAGAAACACACACAAAAATCGTCTGTAATTAACCACCCAGAGATAACAACTTTTAACAAAAGCTCTGTGCCTTTTTGGTACTAAAAAGATGGGCTGGAGGCTACACTTGCTACTTGCTAGCAAGCCCTGCTTTATTTAACAGCTCAACCCAGTTGCATTACGGTGGGAAGCACAGGGCAGGAGTCGAGGACATGGACTTTGTAATCACACAGACCTTCATCTACCAATTTAGCAATTTCTAGCACAACATATAAGCCTTCATTTCCTTATCTCTAAACTGGCGACAAAAGTGGAATTAATCTTCTGAGTCAAGAGGATCAAATGAAGTAAATACAGTATGTTAGCTATGATCACTGAGCCTGGTGTATAATAGATACTCAAGTAATATCACTATCATGGGTATAATATATAACATTAGTGGAACATCAGCAGCTACTTCTCCCTAACATCATTTATGATGCCCAAAAGTATTATAGCGAATGAATTTGCTTACCAAATCCCCTGGTGTTGGACAAATATGTTCCTGATGGGGGGCTTTGGAAGTAAGTAGTCAGGTCAAGAATCCCCAGGAGAAATGAGAGATTGAGAAGCACAGATGGCTTCCTACTGATGCACTGGTACCACAGGTGGTAATGCCAAGGAGAGGTGGGTTCCCACGGAGGAAGTGGGGAGAGGTAACAGCTGGAATTATTCAAAGGAAGACAAACAACTGTTCTTCATTCTCTTACTGACCAAATTGTTTCACAGGATTGGTAAAATTTTGAAATGAAATTCAGACACCTTATCTCCTTTCAAACAAAAGCCATTTCCTTTATCCTGACCTGCAAAGTTCAGGATGTATTTATAGCTGGCCCCTGTCTCCCTCTCTGACTGCATCTCCTGTCACTGTCCTCTACCCCTGCCCATCTAAACCTGCAATACCCATTCCTGCCACAGGACCCTTGCTCTCACTTTCTGTTCTCTTCACCTGGAATTGTCTCCCCAAGATCTGTGCATAATGTTTATGATTCAGGTCTTTGTACCTGGTCTGAAACAACTTCCCAGACCACCTTGTCTAAAACAGCTCCCCTCCACACCACCACTGCCCCTTTGCCCCCTAATTCTTTACATGCCGTGTTTTTACTTCCTAGCATTTACTTCTTTCTGAAATTATGCATTTGCTTACGGTCAGTCTTCTCTGCTACAGCATATGTGATAGCTGTGTGTCCTTGCTCGCCATTATAGCCCTGGTGTCTGGGACAGTGCTTGGAATATAATAGATGCTCATTATATATGAATGAATGAACCCCTTAAAGATTGACAGCTGCCAGGGAGTGAGATAAGCATGAATTTCCGGGCCTTGATTTTTATGGTCTGGAGGCTTGTGTGCCCCCCAAATTCACATGTTGGAGGTGAATCCCCAATGTGGTGGTGTTAAGAGGTAGGGCCTTCTGGAGTTGATTGGGTCATGGGAATCCACCCTTACACATGGGACTACTGCCCTTGCAGAGAAGGCTGAGGAAGAGTGTTCATCGTCCTCCAGGTGAGGACACAGTGGGAAGTCAGCCATCTGCAACCCAGGAGAGGGCCTTCACCAGAGACCCGCCATGCTGACACCCCAATTTTGGACTTCCCCATTTTATAACTGTAAGAAATCAATCTCTGTTGTTCATAAGCTACTCAGTGTATGGCATTTTATTACAGCAGCACGAGGGGACGGAGCACCACAGCTAAAACACTTGTTGGGATGATGACTCCATCCTTCCTAGCAAGGTGATGCTGGACACATCATTTGACCTCTCCATGCCTCCGTGTCTCATCTATAAAACGGGAATGACAGTGATGTCCACATTACAGGATTACTAAAAGGATTAAAGGAGGTGATATACAGAAATTGCTTAACAAAGTATCTGGTACTCAGCCCTTGGTAAAGCGGTTTCTTAGTCATTGATTATGTCTTTAAGTCATAATAATCAATTATTTAAGTTATTTATTCAATCAAATATTCATGCACTTAATTATTCCCCTTTTAATGAGTTACTCATCCTTTTTCACAGTCCATGCTATCATATACCTTCACCCATCCATCTACCCTTCTATTTTTGGTGTAAGCAAGCATTTATCAGCTTGTGTTAAAGGATCCTGAGATCCTGGGCTCGGCACGCATGAGTACTTGAGTTCGAACCCCAACACCACACACACCACAAAGTGCCAGAGGAATGAAAGTCACATGAAAAACTAAATAAATAAAAAATTGCCTCTCTCTCTTTCTTTCTCTCCCTCTCTCTCTTAAAAAAAAGGATTCTGAAGCAACAGTGAGAAACAAAAGCAGCGTAAGGCTGAAGCATCCTTATGCATCCAGCCCAATTATGTCTGCAAGGTGCCTCTGACCCCTCATTTCCAAAATGTCTCCCCAGCCCAGGGACACAGGCCCAAGGCCTCAGCACCCACCCCCTCACTTCCCTGAAGCCCTGAACCCCCCCCCCACAGTCTGTGCCACTGTTTAGTGTGCAAATAGAGCTCTCCCTCCCAAGACAGGGTGTTACAGCATACCCCAGCCTGAGATGCTGCAGAAATCTGTTTATCTAACCTGTCCTGGGCTGGCACTGTTCTCCCAAGTTCCTTCAACAGCCAGTGCAGAAGCCATCTCCTCTACCCCCGTCCAGCAGGTGTTCCTACAGCCTCACCCTCTTCAGGTTCCTAGAGTGGGGAGGCCAAGGGGGCTCAGGAATGGTGCTGAAGATAATCATAACAACACTAAATCATCACGATACTAAAACGTGTCTATGAACCTGGCTCTGTAATAAAGGATGAGGAGCGACATTCAAACATATTTAACAACTGGGACAGCCCAACTGGTCAGAGTGGATGCTAGCTGCCAGCTCAGCTGTGCCTCAGCCCTGCCTGGCATGGGTATCCATTAACGGAACCCTTAGAAGGCAGTAATAGGAGCCCACTGAGGAAGCTCAGAGAGGAAAAAAAATACGGAGTAGGTTTGCGGAGTGCGGAGCCGGCTTGCTCACTACTCGTTTGTGTGCTCGTGTATTTATTTGCATTTATTATGAAGACTTTTGCTTTATTTAGTATACAGCAGTGATTTTCTCCATTTTTTAAGTTTTGAAAAATGTCAGCGCTACAGTAAAGTCAGCCTGTTGAACACATGTATTCCTTTTCATTAGAGCCAACAAATTCTCTGTTGCCCTCCATCACTCAGAAGGAGAGCACGCTCACTCACACACGCACACACACACCTATGGAGGTTCACCCCTAAGTATTACACCAGGATTGTACCAGTGACTCCTGCCTCACACACAGTTTGTGCAGCTCAGCATAGCCTTCCCAGCTGGGAGTGATCTCACCTGTGCTTCCAGAATGTTCTAGATATTTGCTGCTCACCTGACCACCTAACAGCAGGTTCCTTGGCTACAGCAACATGGAGGGTCACCCTCCTAAAGGGATCACAGCCTTGGGACGACGAGAGCCTCTTTGGATGAATCCAATCAAATTTCCCCTCTTAGTAACTTGAGCTAAGAGAAGAAATTCGTAGAGAGTTACAAACACTAAAACTTAGGAAATAAGGTGGACTCCAGGCCACAGTGAAGGCTGAAGGCATAAGGAAACAAAAGGGAGATAGAAGAGCTACTCAAAGGTAATCAAGAAAAATATTGGTAATAACAGCAATATTTATTGAGCGTATTGTGTGTGCTAAGCAGAGCATGATCATTAACCCATTTCATGTTGACCACAATCAAACATACGCCGTTATCTCCCCTGTGGGGACTGAGGCACAGTCCAGCAAAGGGACTCACCTGGGGCTACACAGCAAGCACCTGAAGGAGCCTGTGTTTGTAGCCACCATCCCCTTGGCTCCTGGAGCATCCTGCACTTCCTGAGGTCTGCTCTTCTACTTTCTCCAGATCCCATGAGCCCTTCTGGGTGGCTTGCACTTGATTTGCACTTGAGTTAGCTGGAAGGATTTCTGTTGACTACAATCCAAGGACCCCTGACTGAAGATCTTGGCCTCATCTGGGCCCCCAATGTGTCTCCATTTTCTGGTACTGGATTTCCCCCCAAAAGCATATCCTCCATGGTGACTGATTGCTCCAAAGTTTGAAAAGTGGACTCACACATTTTCTTGGGTGGCAAGGATGATACATGAAGATTACTTATAAATGACACTTTACCAAAAATTTGATATGCATAAACTATCTTCTATGGCTTCCTGATTTAGATGCCACCTTTGATTTATTATAAATGTGAAAGAAAATGTACCAGGGCACTTGTACTTCTGATGTTAGTTACACAGCATAGCCCAATTTCCCAGAGCAGATTCTAAACTTTGAGGACTTGAATTTTCCCACCACTGAGATTTTCAGTGAATGATCATTTATCTGATTAGGGAAAGGCTTTTTTAAAATCATACTCAGGTAACTAACTTTTAGAAAATAAGCATTCTTCAAAGTACAGATAACTCGAGTGACAGCAAACATAATTGAATCTCTCTCTGATGATTTAGGAGGTGCTTCTGAATGTCACTCCCCTTTATTCAAGACTGTAAAAAAACTGCATAATAAAATTAAAGCCTTACATTTGCTTATTAGAGCCTTCTGGATGTTACATGGCTATGGGATGGAGTTCAAACATAAATGTCACATGTAGTTTCTTGAGCTGTTTATCAGAATCATCTGAGTCACAGTGAATGGTATAAGGGACTGTGAGCCCCGTTGTGGTCCACCTACAGCTTCTTTAGTGGAAGGTCAAGAACTCTGAGCCCCATTGGGTCCACCTATAGGTTCTATAGTGGAAGGTCAGGAACTCTGAGCCCTGTTGGGTCCACCTGCAGGTTCTATAGTGGAAGTTCAGGAATTCTGAGTTCTGTTGGTGTCCACCTTCAGGTTCTATAGTGGAAGGTAAGGTTTATGATTGCCATTGGAGTCCAACTACAGGTTCTATACTCGAAGACCAGGTTCACTACAGACCTCTAGGTTCTTTAGTGGAAGGTCAGGAACTCTGAGCCCTATTGGGTTCTACCCACAGATTCTATAGAGGAAGGTCAGGAAATGAGCCCTGTTGGCATCCACCTGCAGGTTCTATTGTGGAAGGTAAGGAACTCTGAGCCCTGTTGGGGTCCACCTACAGGTTCCTTAGTGGAAAGTCAGGAACTCTGAACCCCATTGTGTTCTACCTACAGGTTCCTTTGTGGAAGGTAAGGAATTTGTGCCCCATTGGGGTCCACCTACAGATTCTATAATAGAAGGTAAGGAACTTGAGCTCCATTGGGTTCCATCTAAAGGTTCTACAGTGGTAGGTCAGGAACTCAGAGCCCTCTTGAGGTCCACCTACAGGTTCCATGGTAGAAGGTAAGGAACTTGAGCCCTGTCTGAGTATATCTAAAGGTTCTATCATGGAAGATGAGGAACTCTGAGCCCCATTGGGGTCTACCTACAGGTTCTATATTCCATGGAAGATAAGAAACTCTGAGCCCCATTGAGTCTACCTACTGGTTCTAAAGTGGAAGGACAGGAACTCTGAGCCCCAGTAGGGTCCATCTATAGGTTCTACAGTGGAAGGTAAGGAACATGAGTCCCATTGAGGTCCACTTGCATTTTCTATAGTTGAAGGTAAGGAACTCTCACTGGGGTCCATATACAGGTTCTGTAGTGGAAAGTAAGCATTTCTGAGGCCAGTTGGGGTCCACCTACAGGTTTTATGGTGGATGGTAAGGACCTCTGATCCCCATGAGGGTCCACCTACAAGGACCCCTTTGGGTCCATCTATAGCTTCTATAGTGGAATGTAATGAACTTGAGCCCTGTAGGGGTCTGCCTACAGATTCTATGGTGGAAGATAAGAAACTTGATCCCCATGGGGTCCACCTACAAGTTCTACAGTGGAAGGTAAAGACATCTGTGCCCCACTGGAGTCCACCTACAGGTTCTATAATTGAAGGTAAGGAATTATGAGCCCCATTCTATAGTGGTTCTATAGTGGAAGGTATGGAACTGAGTCATCAGGGTCCATCTAGAGGTTCTATAGTGGAATTTAAAGAACTTGAGCCCCACTGGGGTCCATCTATAGGTTCTATGGTGGAAGGTAAGGAACTTGAGCCCTGTTGAGGTCCATCTAAAGGTTCTATAGTGGAAGATCAAGAACTCTGAGCCCCATTAGGGTCCATCTATAGGTTCTACAGTGGAAGGTGAGGAACTCTGAGCCCCATTAGGGTCCATCTATAGGTTCTACAGTGGAAGGTAAAGAACTTTGAGACCCGTTGGGGTCCATCTTTTGGTTCTATCCTGGAAGGTACAGAACTTGAGCCCCATTGAGTTCCATCTACAGGTTTCTTGTGGAAGGTAAGGAACTCTGAGCCTTGTTGGGTTCCACCTACAGTTTCTGTAATGGAAGGTAGGGAACTCTGAACCTCTTTGGGGTCCATATACAGTTTCTATGATGGAAGTAAGGAACTCTGAGCCCTGTCATGTTCCATCTACAGGTTCTATAGTGGAAGGTATAGAACTCTGAGGCCCACTGTGGTCCATCTACATGTTCTGTAGTGGTAGGTAAGCAATTCTGAGCCCTGTTGGGGTCCACCTACAGGTTCTATCATGGAAGGTAATGAACTCAAGCCCCATTGGGATCCATCTACAGTTTGAATTCTGGAAGGTAAGGAACTTGAACCCTGTTGGGATCCATCTGTAGGTTCTATCATGGAAGGTAAGGAAATCTGAGCCCCTTTGGGGTTCATCTATAGGTTCTATAGTGTAATGCAAATGAACTTGAGCCCCACTGAGATCTACCTATAGGTTCTATAGTGGAAGGTAAGGAACTTGAGCCCTGTTGGGGGTCCATATACACATTATATTGTGGAAGGCCTCCTTTGTGCCTATATGTGTATTCTGCCTATACTGTCTCCCTTAAGCAGTTAGACTCTAACTCTGAATTGCAAGATGGTTGGGGAAAATCATGGAGCTTTCATATTTGGGAGATAACAACTTCCACCAACATCTGAAGATTTGTGATTTCCATGTCATATTTATCACATGGTGTCTTGTGATTAATAAGCATTCGATAAATGATAAGTGTTATCAAGGAAATGCCTGAGATCCAGACAGTAGCCAAAAATCTCTTCCTTTGAGTGGCTCCTAAATATTCAGACTGGCATTGGTTTGCTAGCAGATGGAAAATCAGTTCTACTCCCGAGAATGGCTCAAGTCCCTCCTAGCAGAAAAATATGCAGAGAGAGAAGCAAGAGGAATTCAGGAGGGTAGAAGCCACAGGTTTAAGCATGTTCTGTGTCACAGAAATTCATGAGACTTGAGGGCAAACAGACCCTTGGATTTGTGTTCTTACTTTTTCAGCCAGCACTTTGAAGCAGCCCGCTTCATACCTGGGCACGACTTGGTGTTATGAAGCATTTTAAAGAAATCCAATTTTTTTCCCTTTTTTGATTTTCACCTACTAGCTCATTTGTTTCTTCTTTCATTTGGCTAAGGTTTATAGGGCACCTACTGTGACCATGGAACTGTTGTTGGTGCTGAAGAAATACCACCAGGAAATGAACCAGATCTGGGCCTGCCTTCACAAAATATATCAAAGGAGAAATGCAGAGTGAGAGGAGTGTGTAAGGATCACCTTCTCCAGTCTTGGAGGTGGAAGAGAAGAGATTCAGCGAAGCCTTCTACTTAGGGAGGTGACATTTAAACTGAGCCCTGAAGATAAGAAGTTAGCGTCCAATTTTTTCTAAAAGAGCAGCACATAAAAAGTTCTCAACCTTTCAATTTGAAGTCAGCTTTCTGACCTCATTTCTTATAAATGTCCTGCTATCTCACTCTTCTTCCACCATCCCAGTCCACACTGAGGACTTCTCCCAAAATAACATTCCTCCTCTTTGAACATGTTGTAGGATCTATACCAAACTGACCCCACTACGAATAGGCTCCATCTAAACTTTTACAAAGTGTGATACTGCCTCGCTAATTTCTATCATTAATCACTCTGCTACACGGACCAATTACAAAAATTATTTATAAAAGGAGTATAGTCTTCTCATGTGCCCAAGGCTCCATATTGTAAATTTCCAAAATAGTCAGAAATTTAAATGTTCTTATTACAAAAAAAGACAAGTGTCTGAGGTGACAGAATAGTTAAATAAGTTGACTTCATTATTCCACATTGTTTTCAGAAAGCATAACATTCCTTTGTATCCTATAAATATATACAATCATAATTTGTCAATATGCAATTTAAAATTTTTTCAATTTAGAACAGATTATGTGGCTAATTGTTTATAGACAGCTGTTCACTGAAGTAGCTTGAGGAATCCCTGCTCTCTATGTAGGGAGAAGAAACTTCAGGAAGGACAAGGACTGTCAATAGGTGAGATAGCTATTAAAACCACCCTTGATTACCCTTGGGAACCCAGGGAATGTCATATAAAACTTAGCATTTTCCTCCAAAACTTTGCCCTATGACTAAGGTCAGTCTCCCGGGCCACTCATCACGGCAGAAGGCTTAGAGAATTTGGCTAAGAAAACAGAGACTTTCTTAAAAACAGCAAAAGACCCAGCAAATACACACAACAAAGTAAAACAATCGCCCTGCTCCACAGAAACATCATTTAATTATTTGATTTTGTTTTCATGTATTTGTTTAAAGGAAATATTTCTTGGGGCTGAGGAGGTGGCTCAGTGGGACCTGGGTTTGATCCCCAGCCCCACATACACAACTGAGTGAGGGGAAAAACAAAAACCAGATGAAAAAAAAATAAAAATTAACTCTCCCTTTCTATCTCTCTCTCTTAGGGGGAAAAAAGATATTTTAAGAGAGAGTCTTTTGCCCCTTATTGTGAATTACACATGAGAGCTAGTGTGTCGCCCCCTGTGGTGGAGAGCTTACATCTTGGTAACTAGAGGTCTTTTTATGTTGCAGACCCCATGTAGGCACACAAGTGATGAAGTAGGAACTGAGAAAGGACTGAGTCACTTCCTTAAAAAACTGTATTCTAAAATTCAAGAAAAAGAAAATCTGGAAGGAAGGCGACTAAAGTTCTAAATTTGAGCTCTAAGTCAGGGAAGGAGGAGAGCAAAGGAACACTTGGTGGCTTTTGATATAGAAGTTTAGAGAAAAAAAAGTCTCAGGACTATTTTGGTTCTTTTTGGTATAGAGAAATGCAATATAACCTCTTTCTTCCAAAACACCTATGACACAACCAATAAACTCTGTATTTTTTTGAAAAGATTTTCTTTCCCCTATTTTAGATGTGCTTACAGAATTCCAATGACATGTCAACCAATGAGCCAGACCAGAAACTAAGATGGTTTTATCAAGTTGGCTTCCCAAGGAAGCAGATGTCAGGACAGACTTCAGAATTCAAAAGGGTAGTTGGGGAGTTATACGTGTGAAGGTGAAAGAGAAGACACCAAATTGGCCAAGAGGAGGCATCATATCCCACTGTAGACCTAACAAAGTCTGCTAGACTCTGGAATGAAGACTTCGGAAGATGGGAGTTGGAGCCGTGGTTCAGCAGATATGGCGCTTGCCTGGCATGCTTGAAGACGCGAGTTTGAACCCCAGCACCACATACACAATGAAGTGTCAGAGCAACGAGAGCCACATGAAAAACTAAATAAAATTGGTTCTCTCTTTCTCTCCCTTTCTCACTGTCCCTCTCTCTTTAAAAAAAAAAAAATTTCAGAAGAGCCACCCATTGGATGACGACCAGGCCTCGTACCATTCACTTCTTTTTAACTCATAGTTAAGGTGATGTCCTAAGGACAGCTTTCCCTCAGCTTCCACCATCTTGTCAATCACTGGCCAAGGATTCTCCTGGGAACATTCTAACCCTGGCTTAAAAATTGAGGCAGACCCTCACAAGCTAATGGCTAGACATTGTCAGCTAACCTCACTTTTTGAAACTAGATAGAGAGTCCTTTCTTGAAGAAATCTAAGCAGATTGTGCTTATATGTGCCATGTTGGTAGACAGAAAGGAAACACACTCTCTGTGGAAGCTTCTAGTCTGAGACCAGATCCTGGTGACACAACTGATATTTTAGTGTAATGTCTATGATTAAAAATAAAACTTGTTCTACAATGAAAACTATAGAACATTGTTGAAAGAAATTAAAGACTTAAGTAAATGGAAATACATCCCATGTTCATAGATTAGAAGACAATGGTGTTAAGGTGGAAATACTTTGCAAACTAATCCGGATTCAATGCAATCTCTATCAAAATTCCAACTTCCTTTGTTGCAGAAATGGAAGAAGCTGGTTTTAAAATTCATATGGAATTTTAATAGACCTCAAACAGCCAAAACAAATTTGAAAAGGAAGAACGAAGTTGGGAGACCTTTACTTTCCTATTTCAAAAAGTACCACAGTTATAGTAATTAAAATTGTCACACTGATAAGGAGAAACATAGATTGATGGGATAGATTTGAGAATTCAGAAATAAACCCGTGCATCTATAGTCAATTGTATTTTCAACAAGGGTACTAAGACCATTTGATGGAGATAAGAATAATCTTTTCAACAATTGGATAATCACGTGCAACAGAATGAGGTTGGAACCCTACCCAACACCTACACAAAAATTCACCAAAAAATGAATAACTCCAAAGAAACCACAGATGAAAATCTTCATGACTTAGATTAGGCAACATTTTCTTAAATATGATAACAAAAACACAAGCAACAAAAAGAGAAAAAGATAAACTGAATTTTATCAAATCTAAAATTTTGTGCATCAAAAGAAATTAAGAAAGGGAAAAGGTAATCCAAAGAATTGCCTAAAATATTTCCAAATCGTGTATCAGGTAAGGATCTAGTATCTGGAATATATAAAGTACTTTTACAACTCAATAACAGCAAACAAACATGTAATCTGATTTAAAAGTGGAGAAAGGAATTGAAGAGACATTTCTACAAAGATATACAGAGGTTCAACAAGCACTTGAAATATGTCCAACACCATTAGTCTTTAGGGAATGCAATTCAAAACCATAGTGAATAAGACTTAGATACCCACTGCGGTGACTATAACACAAAGTGGAAATTATCAAGCATTGATAAGGATGTGGAAAAACTGGAACCCTGCAACGTGGCTGGTGAGAATGTGAAATGGCCCAGTCATTAGGGAGACGTTCAGGAGTTTCCCAAGAAGTTAAACATAAAACTCATATGAAACAGCAATTCCATTCCTAGCTGCATATCTAAGAGAATTGGAAACACGTGTTCAAAGAAGTTTTTACACAAATGTTCATAACAGCAATATTTATAATAGCTAAAAAGTAGAAACCAACAAAATGTCCATTAATGGATGAATGGGTACCGAAAATGTGATACTCCTATTCAACAGACTACCCATCAACCATAAGAGAATGGAGTATCGATACATTGCTACAACACAGATGAATCTCAGAAACTTTTTTTTATTGCTTTATTTTTGGTACTAGGGATTGACTCAGGGGTGCTTCATCCCTGAGCAACATCCCAAGCCTTTTATATTTTTTATTTTGAGACAGGGTCTTGCTAAATTGCTTAGGGCCTCACTAAGACGCTGATGCTGGCTTTGAAATTGGGATCCTCCTGCCTCAGCCTCCAGAGCTGCTGGGGTTAAACGCATGTGCTACTCTGCTGACTCGAAAGCATTTTAAAAAAATACTAGGCACAGAAAACCACCTACTGTGTGCTTTTTTATATGACATGTCAATAGACAAATTCCTATGAATAGACGGTAGATTTGTGCAGTGATTTGCAGAGCTGGGGAGGAGGGATGAGGAGCCGCTGCTAAATGCGCGGGTGGGGTTTCCTTTTGGGGTGATGAGCAGGTTCTGAAGTTGGATAGTGGTGATGGTGACACACATCTCTGAATACACTAACAGCCACTGAAGTGTGCCCTTGAAAGTGGTTAGACAGATGAGTTTTGTGTTCTGTGAATTTTTTTTCATTATAAAATAAGGGGAAAGGAAGCATGGGATCAGGTTAGCACAATGTGCAGTAGGACAGACCTGCTGGGATCAGCGCCACTGCCGGAGGCATGCGGAGGTGTGTTCCTGCCCAGGCCCATCAGGCGACTCTCAGGCACTTTCTTGCCTGACCTGCAGGACTTTGATGATGCAGGGGTCCAGGAGAGGACGGATGACTCCTGACCAGGTCATGTTATCCCCCAGCTGACCAGGACTGAGGGAGGAAGACGGAAGTGTGGGGAGGAAAGCAGCTGGGAGGGGAAGAGACAAGGAAACATTCTTTTCTTCCTTTTGTCTCCAGAGCCAGGTGATGGAGAATGGAAATGGGGGAATGTAGATCAAAATGTAATTTTCCCTTACAAGCTGCGGTGAGGCCAGGGGCTGGGGAGGTAGCCTGCCCTGGGAGCCGCTCAGACTCTGCACAAAAGCGCTGCTTATTAAAGGTCAAATGGAGCCAGCGGGGGAGGGGGTGATGGAAGCAATAAAGGGACACGAGAGAGAGGCCTGGGGAAAGGCTGGTTCTGATTAAGAATGCGTCCAAGGCAAGGCAGAGGCCAGCCATTCTAGTCAGCAGGTGATGCCCCTGGGGTCACCTGAACTGCAAACGCTGCCTTTGTCTCTGAGGCCCAAGAATTTCCCTGGCCCCATTCAAAGATCAATAGGGAATCTGTGCAGCACTGGCTTGAAGAAGAAACAAGTATCAGCAAGCCGGCGAAGCAGCACCAGAGCCCTCTGCCTGCTGCCGGGGCGTGGGACGCTGCGGGACTCGGGTCAGATGGCTGAGGAGTGAGCCAAGCACCCAGGTACCCAAGCACCCAGGCACCCAGGCCTGGCTAAGTCTTCTTTTCCTCCTCCTTCTCCTCCCCCATTTTCCCCTCCTCCTCCCTGCCTCCTCCTCCTCCCCTTCTTCCCTCCTCCCCCTCCTTCCCTCCTCCTCTTCCTCTTCGCCCTACTCCTCCTCCCCTCCTACCCCTCCTCTCTCCTCTTCTCCTCCTCCCCCTCCTTCCTATCCCTCTCCTCCTCCCCTCCTACCCCTCCTCTCCATCCCCTTCTCCTCCTCCCCTCCTCCTTCATCACTCACTATCTGTCAGACATTGTGCACAGAAGACAATCACTGAATCCTCTAACAGCTTATGCACAGTGCTGTTATTATTCCCATTTTACAGTTAGGAATGCTGAGGTTCCGTGGGGTGAAGTCACAGGCAGTAGCACTTATCCACTGCGAGGCAGAGACAGGGCGAGTACCCACCTACCTGGCCCTAAAGCCTGTGCTTTGAGCCACCCTCCTCAACTGCTCCTCAAAATACCCAAATCGTTATCGAGTGCCTGCTGTGGGCCTGGCCGGAGGCAGAGGTGAGCTCCGTTGCTTTTCCCCTCGCACAGAGTCACCACACTGCTCTTATCTAGGAGGGAGGTTCTGGGTGACAGCAGTTGGGCACCCACACCAGCAAGCCCTTGGAGATGAGCACCCTCTAGGTTGTCCCCTCGCTCGAGGTCTTGCCTGGCCTGCAGCACAATGCAGGTGCACACAGGCATGGGGTCCTCACCTGGGACCAGAACAGACCGTCTGCTCTGTCTTCCTGGAGTAGGAAGCAAGTCAGGAATCCCACAGGGAGGGGCAAACAGGTAAGAAAATGCAGTTAATGGAGGTTCACCAACTGCAGGCAGCAAGAGGCCCAGCCCGGACCATCGCCCGCTGCTTGCCTGGGAATGGGTATGGGACACTCCCTTGCGGCTTGCAGCCTTGCTCCGACACGCTGAGGGGCCGGCTTCACGAAGTCTCATATCAGTTTTATTTTTTTCAAGCATGAAGTGCTGTTTTCATTTTAACGCGTACGCGTGCCTGGGTTCTTGTATAGTCCTCCCTGGCTTTGTGAGAAGGGCAGCTTGGAGCTTGGGAAGCGTCCACTTCCGAAGGGCGTGGGGCTGGAGAGCGGAAGAAAGCAACACAGGAGGTGAAGAGGTGGTGGAGAGACAGTGTTGGGAAATGCGCGTGCATGTGTGTGTCTGTGTGTGTGTGTGTGTGTGTGTGTGTGTGTGTGTGTGTTGTCGTGACAGGTCTTGAGCATTAGAAAGTTCTAGAGTTTTTATTTATTGGGGGCTTTTAAATATACCTTCATTGCCATTTTTATTGGCTTGGTAACATCTATGAGACTCGATCTTGCAGACAGCAGCTTTGCTAGGTGTTCATTGATGCTTCTGGCAGCTGAGTCACACGTCCTCATCCTCAGTTTAGCCCTGCCTGTGGCCTCAGTGACTCAGGCACACTGACACTGTCCCATCTGAAGCATCTTCCAGGAACCCAAACCTCTCTGCTCCTCTGCCTCCATGCTTCCTCTGAACCTGTAAGGACCTGCTCAAGCTTAGGCAGGTGATACCCGGAAGTGCGTGCTCATGGGCACCCCCAGGGCACCTGTGGGGGCCTAAGCCAGTGTGTAGAGGCCCCAGCCTTCCTGCCTCCAGGGAGGCAGACAGGATTCTGGGAGGTGTCTGCACACTTCTTAGAGGCCCTAGAGGATTGCGCCCCCATTGCCTACAGCAGCAACTGATAAATAATGAGTTTCTTACTGGGGTTTCATCATTTCCTGGCTTCATCCCCTGCTCCTTTGTCCCTGCTTGCTGGGATCAGCCCCCAGGTTAAACCACCTGCCATCAAGTACATGAATCAATTTTGCTTTGTGGGAAACCAAGGTGCTTTTCAGGAACACAACTTGGATGTTTGGTGTATTATTTGGGTTCACTCAAAGCAGACTTCCTGGGTGTGTATCGATACACTAAAAGATCTGTCCCAGGCGTGCAAGCTTACTCAGCTGTGAGACTAAATGAATGTCCCCTGCAAGGCTCCATGTTTGCATTGGATGCTGGAGTTTGAAATCCGCTGGGTGCGTGTTGTACCAGGGAAGGGCAGAGCAACCAGGAGTGGGCAAGAGCATGACCAAGCTAAACCACAGGGACACAGACTGGAACCAAGTCCGTTCCCACTGTCTCAGACCTGATGACGTCAGTGTCCTCTGGAAGGAGCTGGCACCTTTGATCATGGGGCTAAACACACAGCTGGCTGGGGAGTCAGAGAAGCTGAAGGAGAATCCATGCGAAGTGGCCCCGCACCGTGAGGTGACCCTGGAACGACCTGTCAAAGCCACAGAAGTGCCTCCCCTGCCCATAGCAGGAAAAGCGGAAGGGCTGTTGCTTCATTTCCACCCTGCAAATCTCTCACGGAAATCCCTCTTGGGACCTTAGAAGTGAACAGGGAAGAGGTTGGCCAAGTTGACACTTTCTAAAACTATCACAGTGGGTGAAGGATTCCCGCATTATCAAGCATCAGAATTAGACAAGATTCGACCTCAGGACCAATTGTCCTTGGAACGACCTTAGAACAACTGGCCAACATTGTGAAGAGCAGCTTCATCCTTTAATCAGCTGCTGAAAACCGAGCCACCGATTACAGTCAATGGGGTTGCGCACTGTACAATTCCAGAGTTGTCTATTCACATTGTACGTAGAGGATTATGGTGTGAATGGTGCCCCTTTAAGCGGGTAATAGGGCTTCGCTACTGAATTACCAACCACACCCACCTATGAGAACTTAGGCTGGCAAGAAAAGGAGCGAATCTTAGCTTCGATCTTCAATCCTTATGAGACATCTGGTGTTGATTTGGAGGGCAGCCATATATTGGCCAACAATTAAAGTACGGTTACTAACAAGACTGAGCTAATCAGAAGGGAGGGGTCTAGGGAGACTGGCAGACAACATTCGTATAGGCAGACAAGATGCGAAGTTCAAAGAGGCCACCTGAGACAGGAAGAAGTACCTGGGTGTGAGACCAGGTAGGAAGTAGAGCAGAGAGGCAGATGAGTGTTCCCTGTGCTTGTTCCTTGGACCCAGGCAAGTCACTTTCTGATCAGAAGCACGCAGCAATCAGCACCCTACAAATGTGGTCAAGCTTGCTAAAAATCCATGAGCCTAGAGGAGTTGGCCAGTCCTCAATCCCTCCTCCAGACTGTAGTGAGTTGACCCTGGAGTGCACAGCAGGGTCCACTCTGGGGTGAAACTCAAGCAGAAACTGGTAATTTAGATTCACCTTTGCCCTCTCTCTCTTCTTCAATCAAAAAGTAAGCACTTGCATATCACAAGCAAGGAGAGGGATGCGCTCACTACAGTACTGATTCTCTCCCTTCTATGGCAGTCCTAAGATGGCCCAAGAGTCAGCAAAACTCATTATCTGCTTCATCTGAGTTCATGGCAAGCTGCTATTTATTTTTGAAATTTTTCCTTTGTTGGATAATGGCAGCCCAGAAAAAGCTGTATTGATTTCTCAACTGCAGGTTTATCAGGGCTGAGTCAGCCCAGCCCTCCACCAACTGGACTCTCCATTCAGATCTTTATCTCGCCTCTTCCGAGCTTGAAAGACTGAGTTTAGCTAAGGGCATAGGGCTGCATTCACGCTCGCAATGATGCAAAAGTGGAAAGGGCTTCAGATTTTAGTCTCTGTATTCACGTGGGAGTTAGACGCAGAGGACAGAGTGGGATACGGCGGTGAAGATGGTATGTGGCGTATGTCTGTGGTCGAAACAGCGGTCACATGACTTGCAAAAGCGTAAAGCAGACAGCAAAGCTCAGCTTTGCGCTAATGCTGACCTTGTGTGCCTACAGGGACGTCTTCAGGACCTCAAGTCTGTTCTTGGAGGAGGTGTCCTCTGCCTTCCCTATTGCATCACACCTATCAATAACACCGACAGTCTCCAGTAGGAAAATTCTTGAGCACATTAACCTCATCCTCAGGACCCACTCCCAGACTCGTACTGAAGGGAGCCCTACAATCTCGCTTCCTCCAAGAATCGTTCCATCGTTTTTAATTCATTCAGAACGCACTCGCTGAGCAGTGACGAGCTAGGAATTACTTCCGCCCTCCCTTATGATCCCGTCCTAGGCAGCCTGCCCACACCTCCTGTGCTAGACCATTTGTATGCCCTGTCACACATCCTCTTGGCACACCTTTCAGGTCCCAGCCACCGCAACAGCACATCGCCTGCTCGCAGGTGTATTCCAAAAGCATCTTGCTTCTGAGGCACCATTACTCTTGCCTTCTGTTCCAGGGCTTGATCCAAGAGCAGGGCTTGTGCATATGCAAAGTGGAAATGTGTTGGAACTCACACATCCTCTTGGGATGGCCCTTGATGCGTGGAGGGTAGGAGCTGAGAGATAAAGTCTTCCTCTCCCGTTCTCAGGGGGCCAGTTCTGAAGTGCACGATGCATAAATTCCCAGAAGGTCTCTATCGAGTATGCACCCAACTGTCCCCCTCAGAGCTTAGCACAATAGCACACCTTTGGATTGGCTTTCTTTACTTCTCTTTTTCACTCTTCCAATTCCCCCTCTCTTATTCTCTGGCATCTCTTCCCAACCAAAATGCTTGCATGTAAGCCCCTCTCTCAAACTCAGCTCTCAGGGAGAATCTGAGCTAAGATCCCCCATCCGCCCCACCCCAGGGAAATGCCTTACTTCCCAACTCTACAATGAAAGCAGAAGGTCACGCCATCCCATTCTCCCCACCCCTTGGATTCAGTTGATTGGCCCAGAAGTAAATGTTTGACAGAAGCTAAAACCAATCAGATTTTCCTCTTCCCTGGAAATTCAGAATCCAGACATTTTCCAATCCCTGCAGGAGTAGAAAACATTATAAAGCCTGGTCTGGGAATATTCATACACCATGGGACAAAGAAAATCGGTTTGCAAAGAGAAGGAAAGGAACAGCACACAACTTTGGAGAGAGACAGTGGGAAATTGTTGTGTTCCTGGCCACTTTCTAAGTCTTATTCAAGTTCCTCACTAACCCCATTCCCCTTCCTACCCAAGGGTTCTAAGAGATTCTTTTACCCTTGCAATAAATTCATTTTTCCTGCTCATACTAGTGTGATGGGGTATTCTTTTATGTGCAACAAAACACTCTTTAAATCAGTGCCAGGCACTGTTAAGTTCCGGATGTACAACAACCTCTGCCTTCGGAAAGATTGGTATCTGACTGATCAATAAGCAGTGAGGACCTCAGGGTCCCATGGATTTCCCGTGCTCTCAGAGAGCTAACCCTTTCCATCACAGCCTGTACATTCCTCCATTCATAATAATCACTCATTACTCCATTCCTAATAATAGCAATCATTTCCTAACCCTTCCCAGGCACAGAGCACTGTGCTAAGAGCTTTATGTGTTTCAGATCACTTCCCTCTTTAGTGTTAGGGACAGAGCAGTGAATAATAGCATCTCAAATTATGATAAATGTGAAGGAAATAAATCAAGTAATGTGAGAGAGGGGAGACGCTTAGGGAGGTCCTCTAGCTGAGCCCTGAAGGATGAAAAGGAAATAGATGTGCAAAAACCCGAAGGAAAATCATCCAGGCAGAGTGGGAAAGTGGGTTACGTACAAAGGCCCTGGGGCAGGAACAGAATGAAGAAATGAAGGAAGGACAGGACTTGAGGTAGGATGACTGTCCCTGAGCCCAGATTATATCTCTTTTCCCCTTTTTTAGGCTAGATAGTGGTTAGGTGCACAGGGAGAGTTGTTATTTATTTATTTATTTATTTATTTATTGGTTCTCCAGCAATCCACATATACTGAGTGACTGGCTAAACAGATATCAGTACAGTAGAATTTACATAAAAAGGAGGCAAGGAGGCAAGCGCAGCGGGGAAATGGAAAGAGTGCTATCACCCAAGTCTTGGTTCCTAAAGCCATAGTCTATATCCAGGCAAGAATCTCCCAAATGCAGGTTTCTGGGAATGGGTGAAAGACTGTGTGGCTGCATCCCAAGCTGGAAGTTCTTCCTTCTGAGAACCTGCCAGTGTTGCCAGAGCCTCCCCCAGGCTGGGGCAGGCCCCCGCTCTCTGCTTCTGAGCCCCTCTCTCCACACAGAGCGCTCATCACCGGTCATAATAAATGCCTGTACCTGTGCCATCCAACAGAACTCCCCAGAGGCAGGACTGGACCTGCGTCCTCTTCCTCGTGACATCCCATGCGTCTTTGAGGCCATTTCCTCCATGTGGTCATCCTTGACTTCCCCCCAAGATGGCTCAGGCACCTATGTTCAGGCAGTCCCTTTATCATAAAAATAATCACCCTATATTTTAACCATATGTTTAACTATATACTATGATACTCATTGATTCATTCTACAAATATCTTTTAATTACCTCTATGTGACAGGCACTGCTATGGTCACTGGGGTGCATCAGTGAGGAAGCAGGGATGATGCTGTCAAGGAGCTATGGCATCTGGTAGCAGGATGCATAGTGAGCCCTGGAGGCATAGGGTGGGTCAGAAAAGGACGTTGATTCTGCTCGTGGTTAGGCAGAATCAACATAATAAAGATGGCCATTCTACCCAAAGCCCTTTACAGATTCAACGCAATCCTCATCAGGATACCTATGGCATTTTTCAGAGATATAGATAAAGCAATTCTCAAGTTCATATGGAACAACAGGAGACCCAGACTAGCCAAAACACTACTCTATAGAAAAGAAGAAATAGGGGGCATCTCAATCCCTGACCTGAAATTATATTACAGAGCGGTAGTAGCAAAAACAGCATGGTATTGGTATCAAAACAGAACC
>PVKS010016358.1:0-44138 GCA_004027875.1 Aplodontia rufa
CTGTGAGTACCATGCTAGGTGCCTTCAAGACGTCTTACCTTTACCCTTATGGTTCTACTTTTCCCCTGAAATGTACCCCTGCCTCTTGTTCCTGGAGATTCCCCTTCATTATCATAGTTTGTCATGATTTAATAAAATATTTCAATTTATATAAAAAGGATGATGATGGTGATAATGATGATGGTGGTGGAGGTGGTGGTGGTGAGGATGATGATGGTAACAATCACAGTGTCATTTAAATATGCTTAGTTATTTCCAAAGGAAATCATATCCTTGTTCAGTCCTTTCCAATGGTTTTATTTTTCCCTTTGACTTGTGGGGAGCATGCAGGCCATGGAGTTGCGTACATGCCTGGAGGCAGGTCAGTTCCTGGAAGGTAACAAAAGGCCTTAGCCGTTTGACTGTATTTTTACCCTCAATTGCAGACATATTGCCCCATCATCCTGCTGTTAGACTTAAACGAGGTCTCCCTTTGGCTAAAGATTGTGATGATAATGTGCATCTCCTTTCTAAGACTGAAATAGATGCCTTAACCTTCTCTTTGTTAGGCATCCCTGGTTTGGCAGTGGGAACTTAAAAGTCTCTCACCAAGCTGGCCTGTGTCATGGCAAAAAATATTAACTACACCTCCACAGCCTTATCTCTGCTAAATGAGGAACAGCGTGTATTACGCCAAGGTATCCTAGATAATAGAGCTGCCATTGATTACCTGTTGCTTTTACATCACCAGGGTTGCCAATCAGTTAAAAATACGTATTGTTTCAATCTCTCTGACAATTCTCTGGGCATTTCTGAAGAAATTGATAAGCTTAAAACTCTAACAAAACATATTACACAAGACTTTGGATCCGAGAACCTTTTTGGATGGCTGACCTCCTGGCTTCCCAATGTCTCCTGGCTTAAGGAGCTGTTTCTGGGAATTATGCTCGCTCTGGCCTGTGTTATCATCGTGTACATCGCAGGTCGATGCGTGTTGTATGTCTTCCTATACCCCTGGACATATCGTAACAAGTGATGAGCTGGTAGTCAAGGACAGGTAAGACTTGCACAAATATTTATCAACCTAAGACAGGGCATGAAGAATTAAAGGCTTCTCGACCCGATGATGGGTAAGAAAATGTTTGATTGCAAGCAACCTAAGACAGACACAGTCCCCTTGTCTTTTTAATAAATAAAAGGGGGAATTGTGGGGAGCATGCAGGCCATGGAGTTGCGTACGTGCCTGGAGGCAGGTCAGTTCCTGGAAGGTAACGAAAGGTGAATTGTCAGAGAGGATTGATTATCTTGTTTTTGTAGACTGACCGCCACCTGAGACCAGGTGTACATTCCTTTATGGTTGATATGCATCTTGCTCTCAATGGCCTCCCCTGGTCACTTGCTGAGGGTCTGGTAAATTGTAACCTGTATGTAACCTTTGATGTATGCGGAATATGTTGAATTCTATGCCTATATAAACTGCATGTATTGTAGAATAAAAGAGAAGACTTCTCGAAGAAACCGTGGTGGTGGTCTTGTTGCTTCACTGGACGAACGCGACATTGACTCATTTTTCAGTTTTGCCTTTCAGATGGATAACCATATTTCCTTCTACAGTCTTTTGAGATTTGGCTTCTGCTCTCCTATCCACTTCCTTGAGAACACCACAATTCATGATCTACAGCTCTTCTCCATCCTCATCTTTCTGTTGCATCAGACACTCCTTTTGTTCCTACAATTCTCTAAGCTCATGAAGAGTGAAACTGTAATGCAAATATCCTCACATTACCTCCAACATTGATTTGCTCATAAGAGGCTTCCAAACACGCTTTAAGTGAAAACAGTATTTAATATCTCCATCTCAGTTCTTCAGCTTTTAACCTCCATAGGCATTTACTTAATTTCCTCTCCTTACTACATATCTCCAAAATCCAATCCCTCCCAAATGTGTATAAATTTAATATAAAAATATATCATTTATGTTTTGCCATATTTTTCTCTTTCAAGAACTTTTCACCAAGCACAGACATAGTGTAACATGGAGCATGGATTCAGGTGGGTTCTTTGTCTTGTGAATTCAAAGAATGTCATAAATGACTCTTGCAAAATTAAAATTCTTCTTTTGATCCTTATGTTCTCCAGAATTTTTAGCATAAATGGGAATTGAATTTTATTGAAGGCCTTTTCTGCATCATTTGAGATGATATGATTTTTATCTTTAATTCTGTTTAAGTGATGAATTAAATGTATTGATTTCAGTATGTTGAACCAGCCTTTCATCCCTGGAATGAAGCCCACTTGATTGTGATGTATTGTCTTTTTTATGTATTTTTGGATGAGGTTTGCTAGGATTTTATTAAGGATTTGTGCATCTATATTCATCAGGGAAATTGGTCTGTAGTTTTCTTCTCTTGATGTGTCTTTGTTAGGTTTTGGTATCAGGGTTATATTTGCTTCATAAAAAGTATTTGGAAGGGTTCCAACCCTTTGAATTTCAAGGAATAGCTTACAAAGGATGGTGTTGATTATTCTGTAAATGTCTGATAGAACTCTGCTGAGAATCTATCAGGTCCTGGGCTTTTCTTTTTTGGACAGCCTTTGATTGCTGTTTCAATTTCACTATCTGAGATTGGTTGGTTTAGAATTTCAATGTCCTGTGTTAATTTGAGAATGTCATATGCAGCTAGATATTTTTTCATTTCTTCCAGGTTATCAAACTTGGAAGAGTACATCTTTTCAAAATAAGTTCATTTAATCCTGTGGATTTTGGGTGAGTCAGTGGTGATATCTCCATTTTTGTCCTTGATTTTGTTGATTTGTTTTACTTCGTTCTTCCTTTTGGTAAGGCTGGCTAGGGGTCTGTTAATCTTATTTATTTTTTCAAAGAACCGACTCTTTGTTTTGTTGCAACTTTGTATTGTTTTCTTTTTTGTTCTCAATTTCATTGATTTCAGCTCTAATCTTAGTTATTTCTTGCCTTCTGTTGCATTTGGGATTGGATTATTCCTCTTTTTGTAGTGATTTGAGTTGTAGCATAAGTCTATTTATTTGGGCTCTTTCCTGATTTTTGATCAAGGCATTCAGTGCTATAAATTTACCTCTTAAGAATAGTTTCATACTATCCCATAGATTTCAATATGTTGTTTCATTATTCTCATTTGTTTCCAAGAATTTCTTGATTTCTGTTCTCATTTCATCTTTGATCCATTCTTCAATTATGTACTTCTGTTGTTTTTCTTAAATTCATTTGTTTGTTGTTCTTTGTTCTCCTCTATCCCAATTATTCTCAGGTTATTCTTCTCATCTCATCCAATATTTTTTGGAAGTTCTGATCAAGTTCAGTAAGTTTTCTTTCTTGTCTATTCTCCTAGCACTCAATGTTGCTCAGTCTGTCTTCACTGTCTGATGTTCATTCTTTAAGAGCTGAGGTTCTATTTTCTACTGATTTTACTCTAATATTAGTATCTTCCAATTAGCTTTTAATTTGACTGACTGTATTTTTCAATTCTAAGACCTCTGCTAGGTCTCTTTTCAGAGTGTCTACCACTTTATCAAAGTGGTCTCTCAGCTCCTGAAATTGCTCTCTTATTTCCTTCCTTAAGTCTTCTTTTAATTCTTTGATTGATTTACTAATCAGATTGTTTATACTTTTTTCTAGGTTTTCATCGAGGACCTTGACCTTGGACTCCTTGGGTGAGAAGCTGTGGGTTTGAGGTGGAGGATTATTTCCCTTTTTCCTCATTTTCAGTTTCAAAGAGTGGGGCTTGAGGCCTATCACTGAATAATTCAGCTGGGGGCTTTGTTGATGGATGTAGAGTTTTCATCTCTTTGCTTAATTGGGCTGGGATACAATTTGGACAGTATAGTTCAATAGCTGGCTCCTCAACCTGTGAATTATTATGGTCCTTTATGATTTCCAATACCTCAGGAGATAGGGGGTAGGAGTCAACATGTACAGCCAATTCATACAGCAGACAGTGTTGATCTGGCTACTTTGTGCCAGCTGTAGCTGTTACAGTGTTAATCACCAACTATAAGAGCAAACAGATTAGTAATTTTATTCCATGAGAGTCCTCAGACTATACTTGGTTTGAAAGTAAACACCCATTTCCAAGATTGCCATTCACTTCAGTTTTTGAAAACCTCTGTAGGTAAAGAAAAAAGTCTAGAGAGAAATGGGAATGTGATAGGAAGGTAGTGAGGAACTTGTGAATTTGTAGAGAGAGCAACAAGAGAGTGGAGATGATGTAGGCTATTCTGTTAAATAAAAGAAAGGGGAAGTGATTGGGGTAATGACTTTGAGGGAGGATGAGAGAGAGCAGAATAAAGTTTATGTTCAGAGGAAAGGAAAAAAGGGGGTAGCAGAGAGGTTTCACTACTCAGAGACTCTACAGCACAAAGAGATCATTCACTAGTTTGCAAGATCACAGACAACCACAAATCAAACCACAGCAATACAAACACAGCACAAAAACCAAGAAACAAAAAAGCAACAATGCTAAACAGACTGACAAAAAAATCAAACTACAAACAAATAGGAGCAATACCACCAAGAAAAAGAGTTGGGAGGGTTATGATTATTACCACTGAGGTCAAAATATACAGTGGGGGTATATATTCATATCTGACATGTGGGTGGAGGCACTTCGAGGGTGAGGTTGCTGGAGGGACTGTGCTTTGCTATTCTCAGCTGGAAGTCAGATTCCCGGAAGTCATCCCAATATTCTTCTCCTGTAGAGTGGTCTTTCACTGTCCCTGCTTCCTGTGAATACAGCCTTTTGGGCTACCTGGGTTGAACCCCTGGGTACTTTGGTGTCTGCCAGCACAAACTCTTGCCCCACTTCAGTTGGGGCCCCAGGAGCTGATGGCAGTCTTGTGGATCCTGGAGCAGCTCCAAGGGTCTCTTGCTGATCCTAGGGGAATGGTGGGCCTGAAATGAGCTCTCTTGCCACAGCTGTCACCCCAAACTTGAGTGACCTGAGGCCCCCTCCTGCCCCCAAGAGATGTTACCTGAGGCAGTCTCAGGCCCAGCAAGGGAGGTGGCAGTGAGAAGGATACACCAGTCTAGCCAGACCAGTCCCTGGGGAGTTCTCAAATGCAAACTCAAGGGGTATGGAAGCCAAGTCCCACTTGGAGCACACAGGGCCTATGGCACCGCTTCTGTTCCCACGTCTCAGGACCTGAAAGCAGAGGAAAGCGCTGGTCCTGGAGTGTCCCTTTTGTTCATAGGTCATTGAAGCTGAGGGTAATCTCTGCCCAGCCTGAAAGACCCAGGCAGTATCTGAGCATCAGATTTTCAGGTCCTGCAAGCCTCCCCACCCAGCCTGTGTAGGTCATGTGCGACTGCCTGTAATGCAAAATCCTGAAAGGGAACTCTGGCCAGACGCCCAGGTCAGGGGTTGGTGGGGAGCATCTATTTGAGAGTCGCAGGACCGGTAGGGAGGGTCTGCCAGGCCCACACAGCCCCCAAGGCAGACAGTCAGAACACTGGGGTCCTAGAGTGGTTAATTGCCTGATGGTGCAGCAGCTGGGGTGACTCCAATCTGAGGTCCTGGTTCTTGGAGCAATTGCTTGAACCCTCACCAAGTCAAAATGGTAATCACCCCAGCTCACTGCAGCCAGTTTGGGGGGAGTTTATGTTGTGTGCACTAACGCAGTCCTTGGGTTCTACGGTGAAGCACAGCATGAGCCCTTCTGATATCAGAGATCTCTGTGCCAATTTTGTCCTTCCTTTATTAGTGTGCACTGCACCCTCCCTCTGTAGCAATCCAGCAGCCCACCAGCTGGGTGGCAGTCAGTCCTTGCAGCAGAGATGTTTGGATTTTCTTCTTTGCTTAGTTTATCCAAGCCTCTGTGTTTCTAAATTTCCTTGATTGAATACTAATCAGTTTAGGCAAAAATTTTGCCATTCACCCACCTTACAAAAAGGCACTCCTCCCACCAATTGGCATCCTGCTTCATGGAGAGTTTCTACATGCAGCCCTCCTGCCGGTCGCCATTTTCCAAAATGATTAGATTACTTTATGTGACAAAGGCAAAGGGATTTTTCAGATGTAATGAAAATCTTTAATAAATTGACTTTGAATTCATCAAATGTAAGTTTATCCTCAGTGGAACTGATCTAATCAGATGAATCTTTCAAAGAGGGTGTAGAGGTAAGAGATAAGCATCAGCAAATGTCTTCTACCAGCTTTGAAGAGGCAGAAATGTCATGTTTTACAGAGGGAGAACTGCAAGGAATGATGGGTAGTCTATAGGGGCAAAGGGCATCAATCCTATGATCTACAATTACTGAGCCAGGAAGAAGTACTTGAATCCCAGATGGAATTGCAATCTTGCCCAATATACTAATTACAACCTAAAAGACTTTGAAAAGGGAACCCAACTAAACCACCCAGATTTCCCAACCACAGAAACTAAGATAATAAATGTATTTCTGAACCACTAAAGTTGTAGTAATTTATTATGCAGCTTAAGAAATCTATTGCATGATCTATCTCCTCTTACTGATTTGCCTGGACCCCTTTTCTTTGTTGTCCTGACTTTTCTGGGTACATGTCTATTACCTGGAATCAGTTTCACTCAACTCCTAGTCCTGTAGACTTTAACAAACATTTACAATACTCACTTCTGCCTTGCCCATATACCTGTCATCTGAAGACCCTATCTATAATCCAGGGAAAATCATTCAAAACTAAATTATGCTACATCTCATGTGCAGTCACCTACGGAACTACAGACAAAAGGGTTTCAAGTTTTCACAAGTGCCAATTTGCATCTGGCTCCTATTGAGAACCTATTTTGCCTTAAAGTCATAATTATCTTACTGAGAAAAATTCAGAGAATTCCTGAAGGAAGAAAGCACTTGACCTTGGTCACAGACACCCCTTAACAAACCTGGATAGATAATTTGATTAAAAGGGACTTTGGCTGGCAGCAAATATCCTGTGATACAATCCTGTGACTACAGGACCCAGCGCAGCTGAAGCCTCATCCCTCTGATGCTCCTGACTTTACACTGTTGCTTTCTTTCCTCTCCAAATTAGTTTTGTATCTGGCTTCAGCTCTCCCTCAGATCCCTGCCACAGGGCCAACTCACTGATTGTCCCTGGCTATGTCTACGTGATTCATTTGGAAGTGGCTCTAGTTGCCAACTTGTCCTGTGATCTATGACTACCATGATACACCTAGACGGGAGCAAAGCATCCTCTGCTTGACATCTCCCAGCACTTGAGCACAAGCTCAAAGAGTGAACACCATGTACACTAGCTACCTGGTGTTTTCATATCCTTGTTTGCATATGCTCATTGTAAGGCTTAATTTTTTCTGTCAGCTTAATTGGGCCATAGGGTGCTTAGACATTTGGTCGAACTTTATTCTGGGTTTCTCCCTGGGGGTATTTTAGAATGAGATTAACATTTGAACTGGAGGACTAAGTGAAGCAGATGGAACTTCCTAATGTGAGTAGTCCTCGCCAATCAAGTCCCGGCCTAAATACAATGAAAAAAACTGGGTAAGAGGGATCTTCTCTGACCTAACTGCCTAAATTGGGACATTAGCTTTCTCATACCCAAAGATTAGAGTTTGACCATCTTGGGTCTCCAGCTTGCCAATTGCAGATCTTGGTATTTGTCAGTCTCTGTAGTCCACAGTCACATGATTTAATTCCTTATAATCTCTTTCTGTCGCTCTGTCCCTATCTCTCACTTCCTTCTCTCTCTTTTTCTCTGGAGAACCTTGATGAATACACTTACTGCTCTCCCAAACTACTTAAGAAGGTTCTAAAGAGAAGGAACTATTCCTTGTGATTTTCTTGCCTTACCCCCTATGTATAGCCTCATGCTTTGCATGCTGTGAGTGTTTTATAAATGTTGTTGACTAAATCCTCAAAGAAAGAAAATGTACTGCTGAAATCCCTTACTGAGAGTGTGATATATTAGTATAAGCAATATTGATCATCATGCCCATTAGTGCTCTCAGCAAGCCAAGGAATTTCCTGTGGACAAGTAATTTGAGTGGCCCCAGTCACAATGAGAATGAAAGCAGATAGCCTCTTCTTCTAGCAGAGGACTGCTGGGTCAAATCTCCTAAGGAGGCATCCTCTGTGTTTGCAATCACTTCACTATTTCTAAAATGGCCTGGAAAGATCCAAAGAAGGAAAAAACAAATTGGCACTTGTCAAATCAGAATCGGAGTAAAAATTAAAGAACTAGAATTCTACAGATTTTATGATTATTCCATTCAAAGGATAAAACTTCACTTTATTTTAAACCATAAAAATGGTGATGGGAGAAGGAAGTAAAGAATAGCTAGTGCAGCCTTGACAGAGGGACTTACTGTAGAGAGCACTCAAATAGTTACAGGTCTTCGTCAAAGAGAAAAAATAAAAACAAATAGGCATGTCAATCTCCAAATGTAACCTTACTAAAGTGTGTGACATTTGTCTCTCCATAAATATTAGAAACCAGGTAACTCAGCCACAGCCCAGGCCAATTTTTCAGTCCAGTCCTTTTAAAAAGGATGAGTATATCCATTTTAAAAGATGACTTATATTTGGCCAGACTAGCCCAGACTTGGGGCTGGATAAAAATGATCCTTAACCTGGAAAAATCAAAGCTACTTTTCATGCATTTGATTCAAAACTTAGGCTCTCTAATAAACTTCAGAGAGAGCCTGACCTGACCTTGTCAGGCCTCAAGAGTTTTCCATTCCCATTTCCAAAAACAGTACTATTGACCTCAGTAAACAATAAGCAATTGGGATTCCAAGTTTAAAAAGAAACATCAAAACATCCCAGTGTATGCTCTGAACCTTTCGCTTCTTGGGAAATCAACCTGAAATTTAAATATAACCTGGAATTGGCACATAGTGTGTTTATAGTTTGAATGCTGATTAAATCTCTCCAATTCCCACAGGCTGTTATCTACAAAGCAGTAAGCTCTGCTTTTTGTAGCTGTGTAAACATATGCATTCTTTCCAGTGGTTAGACTGCCTCCTGTGAATATGTTACATCAGTAAGTGAGACCAATTGCCTTTTTGTTTTCTGGTTATGAGGCCATCATTTAGCCTGAGTATTCACATATGGTTCTGAGTAAATTGAAATACCTGTTTCCTATCATTTCTGATCATTTTAGAAAGAATAAATAAATTCATTAAAAATAGTTAAAATTAAAAAAATCCAGAGAATTGAAAGGGATGTTAACTGCTTCAAGGAAAGGGCATGACTGTTTAGTATAAACCAATCTATTGCACTAAGTTAACCTATTCATTTAATCCAAAAGAGAAAACACTCAATGCAGGATTTCTGCATAGACATGTGGAGTTATACTGCCTAGAGGTCAAAGTTGTTCTCTGCAGGTTGGAAAGAATTAAATACCCAGTCAGTATTAGAGGTGGATGTAGGCACCAAGCCACACGAAAAATACCAATATGCAGATCAGATTCTGTCCAGAGAGAGTTCACAGTCCTAAGTGGGGCATGATCTTATTCCAGCACAAGTGTACACAGAACACAGATGAATATAAAGTCTGACTGTATTGACAAGCTCAACTTGAAAAGGTGTACACTGAAAAATCTCAATCTTGAAAATTATGAGGATAAATAGAACATAAAATATGACAGTTCAGTGTTGGACAAATTCAAGAACGGTGATTAGCAGATATGAGTCATGAAGATGGACCCCAAATTGCTGGTGAATAGAGGGTTGATAGAACACATTTTTTACAGTGTGATCATTGCCTACCAGCACAATGATATTTGTGCCAATCTTGTGTGAGCCTTGGTTCTTCTGGGTCAACCCCTAAGCAATGCCACTGGCCAGCACCAAGGCAGTGGAGGTTTATAAGCAGCAAAAACACTAAGGGAGATGAACCTTCCTCTTCAATGACAGAAGACATTGTTCCAAAAGGATGGGACCCTCTTGCTTAAGATGAAGGTAAAAAGGCTGGATGCTCTTTCTGTCTTCCAGCCGATTGGCCTAAGATGTAGGTAAGGTCACAATGAGTATACAAGAATGTGGGGTAACTAAAACCCTGGATTTCTGGTGAAAAGGAAAGTGCCAGTGAAGCACAGGGAACCCAGGGAAATCATGAGAAGGGAGAAGCCCCAGAAATCAACACCATGAAGTTGTTCGTGACTTCTGGGCTCTCTTCCAAGATGTGTATTCATGTATCTAATCCCAAAGACAAAGAACTAAACTACAAAACATATCACTGATCAAGCCCACCCTGACCACTGTGCACTGCACACAGAGAAAAGGTCCAAATAAAAGCTATATGACCATGTCAATCATTACAGCAAGATTATTTGACAGAATTCAAAATTCATACATTTAAAATAGCAAACTACAAATACAGAAATATAAAGGAATTGACTCAACCTAACTTTCAAAAGACATCTATAAAAACAAAAGGCTACAGCTAACATCACACTTGATAATAAAGAACTGAATGCTTTACTCTAAAAATCAGTGCTATGTTTGCATCAGTGTCCTCCAAAAGTCCATGTGTTAAAGACTTGGTCCCCAGGCAGTGGTACCCTAATAGGTAGGGTTTTGTGGGAAGTCCTCAGGTCAGTGGGGATTTTCCCTTGAAGGTGATAATGGAATAGCTGTCTTATTCCCTTCAGCTTCCTGACTCATGTTGTAAGCAGTCCTGCCATGACATGTCGCCCTCACCAGAGGCTCAAAGCCATGGGATTGCCTGATCTTGGACCAGAGCCTCCAGAACCAGAAGCCAGACTATTTTTTTCTCTCTTTTTCAGTTAATCACCTCTGCTACTTCATTTAGAAACACAGACCTGAAAGGATCAAGGCAAAAATGTTCACTCTATGGATCATCATACAGAAAGACCCACCCAATGCAATGAAATAAGGAAAATAAACAAAAGACATTTAGATTAGTAAGAAAGAAAACTGACCTGACCCACAGATATTATGAACGTCCATGTAGAAAATCACAAGATTTTTACCCCCTAAAAGGTCTAAGTACCAAGAAGTGAGTAAAGTTGTAGGATATGAGGTTAAAAAAAAATCCTGTTTCTATGTAATATCGATGAATAATTGAAAATAAGAATTTTTTAAACAATACTATTTACAAAAGCTTCCCCTCCCCAAAATGAAATACTTAGGTATACATTTAATAAGCCATGTACCAAATCTACATGCTGAAAACTAAGAAGTACTGATAGGTGAAATCAAAGACCTAAATAAATGGAGAAAAACAATATGTCCATGTATTAGAAGATTAGACATAGTTAAGATGTCCTTTCTCCCCAAAATAACCAAGACACTAAATGGGATTCCAATCTCAAAATCCAGGCAGAAATTTTGCAGAAATAGGCAAGCCAAGTCTAAAATTTATATGAAAGTGTAAAAGAACCAAAACAGGCAAAAAAATTGTAAAGAAAATGGGTGATTCCGATTAACCAATATTAGCACTTAAGAAAAAAAAATTTTGAAAAGAAAATGGGTGATTCCCATTAACCACTATTAGCACTTACTGTAAAGCTCCAGCAATCATGACAGCATGTATTGGCAAAGGGATATGCACACAGATCAATGGAATAAAAAGAGTCCAGAAATAAAGCCACATAAGTATGGCCAATTGATTTTTTAACAGTCTTATTGAAATATAATTCACATACCATACAATTTGACCATTTAAGATGCATAATTCAATCATTTTAGTATATTCAAAGATGTCATAATAAATGTCAGAACATTTACATTGCCCCAAAAGGAGATGCCATGTGAACATTAACTCTACATATCTTCCCAATTTCCCCAGCCCTAGGAAACCACTATTTCACTTTTCATCTCTACAGATTTTCCTACTCCACAAATTTTCTAGAAAGAGAAGCAAAGAATTAAAAGCACAAGCATGAGATATCACTTCACACCAACTAGGATGATTACAGTCAAAAAGATGGATAACTGTCATCAAGTATGTAGATAAACTGAAACTTTATACATTGCTGGTGGGAATACAAAATGCTGCAGCCAGTTTGGAAAACAGTCTGGCAGTTCCTCAGAAGTTTAAACATAGACTGAGCATATGACCCAGAAATTCCACTATGTTTGCCAAAACTAATGAAAGCAAGTGTTCTCAAAAACCTGCATGTTGAATGTTCATAACAGTACTATTCACAATAACTGATACATGAAAATAATCCAAATGATCATCAATTGATGAATGCATAAATAAAATGTGCTGTCTCCATATAATGCAATTTACTCAGTCAAGAAAAGGGAAGAAGTATTGATCAATGGTTTAACATGATCAATGTGTAACTGAAAACATGCAGAATGAAAGAAGCCAGTCACAAGAGATCACATACTATATGATGCCATTAATTTGAAATATCCAGAATAGGCAAACCTAGACAAAAGATAGATTCCTAGTTGCTTAGGCTGGAAAGGATGGATAAATGAAGGTGACTGCTAAGGGGTGTGGGATTTCCTTTGGGAGTGATGGAAATGGTCTAATTATTGTGATCATGGAAGCACAGCACTGCACATATGCTAAAAACCACTGAACAGTATGCTTTCAGTGGATGGATTGTATGGTATGTGAATTATAACTTAACAGAGCTATTACCAAAAAGTTCACATTTTCTCCCGTGACTTTCTCTACTACTTTCCTCCAATCAATGCACTTTCAGGGTTTCCTTATTTTGAGGAATGTATGTTATCTTCCAAAATTAACTGAATTTCTTATAAGATGTGAATAATAGTCTACAGGTACAAAATGGCACAGAAATCAATGCCACATAATTTCTTTCTCAATCCTATCTCACTGATTTAAGATGTGGAGGAAGTGGTGAAATATAGAATATTTAATTGGGACTGCTGGATATTTCAGGTTTGATATGGAAAATGAGAATAGAGAAGAGACTGAGAATAAAAATGAACAAGCTAGGTCAAAATTTCAGCCTCTAAACACATTATTTAAAAGTTTTTAAAGTGAAATGTAAGGACTAGATCTCTTGCATTTCTAAAACTTCCAATACCTGAGTATTGTTCCACTTCTTTATCTTCTTCTCACGTCAGACTTTTACCTTTGGCCTTCCTGGGAAAATATCTTCCTTATATACTTTCTCTACTACTTCATTGAAAATTCCTACTTGCTATTTAGGACTCAGTTCCAAAATCATTTCCTCTCAATAGTAGTATCACCTGCTTACTCTTAGCACGATGTTGATCACATAATACAATAAACGGCAAATCGTTTGAGTGTTTACTAGATATGAGGCACTGAACTAATCTGTTTGCATTTATGGAAAACAGCGTCATAAAAATCATATGAAGTAGATGCTGTTGATAGCTCACTTCACAGATGAGAGAATAGGCTTAGGAAAGATTAAATAACTTGGCCAACATCACACAGCAGTGCTAGAGGACTCAGAGACTGAATGCAGACCCTACCCTCTGAGCCTCCAGACACTCCTTGTTATATCCTACCTCTCCTCCACTTGACGGGACGTATTTTAAGAATATGGATAGAATTCTGCTCACCATTTCTACATCCCTACTGCTATATTAGAAGTCTTCAATATATATTTGCTGAATCAATAGCAACTAAATTTGCAGACATATTTAATGTTTTTTTTGTTTCTCAACTTTTCAGTTCCCTTCAAAACTTGGGAATACAATAGAACTTCCATATGGCAGCAGGTCCTTTCTAAAAGCAATGACAATTCAGGACAAATTTTTAAAAGAAATTATTTTAGGGCTCTGGAAATTGGTCCAAGGCAAACAAAAAATTGAGAAGTGGTTATTCTCCAAAAAAACCCTGCTAGACTTCAGGTAAATACAGTGACTATTTCTGGTGGTTTTGCTTGGAACTGATTCTACACCCCTCCCTGCATAACTTCCTACCTCTTTTGGTAGACAGTTGACAAGGTATACTCTACCAGGATAGAGAAGCTGTGAAAAATCAACAGCTTCACTTCCAGAACGGCATGCTTGGGTCCATATGCCATGTCTTTTTAAAGATGCCTTCATAGTTTACTAATCCATCATTTATCAACCTTTACATTATTCATTTGGTGCCAATAATTCTATGTGGGAAGGGACTGTTATGTGTATTGTAGGACTACATTTAGTGACATCTCTGGTCTGGACCCACTAGAAGCCAGTAGTATGCTTTCCAAGTGTAACAGCCAAAAACATCTCCTGACATTGTTAAATGTGCTCCAAGGAGCAAAATCCCTTCTAAGTTGAGAACCATCCTTACCTCACAACACACAAAAAATTAATTCAAACTGTATTAGAGATCTAAACATAAGAGCTAAAACTATGAAATTTTTAGAAGGAAATCAAGGGCCAAAATTTTTGTGACCCTGATCTAGGAAAAGAATTTTTAGATATAATGCCAAAGTATAATCCACAGGAGAGAGAGAAATCAATCTATGGGACTTTGTCAAAATTAAAACTGTTTTTACTTCAAAAGTCACCACTAAGGAAATGAAGACAAACTACAGTCTGGGGAGAAGAGATTTCAGATCATATAGGTGATAATGATCTTTTTCCCAAAATACATCAAAAGAATACTTAAAATCCATTAACAATAATAAAACAAATAGCACAAATTAAAATGAACAAATGTTCTGAAGAGACAATTCACCAAAAATTTATAAAACATGAATGATCACATGCAATATGGTCAACACCATTGTTATTAAGGACTACAAATCAAAATCGAAATGTGACCCCATATGCACACATAGAGTGATCTTAATGGTAAAAGGCAGACAATAATTTAGTTTGGATATGGAGTACCTATAACTCTATGCACTGTTCGTGGAAGTCTAAAATAGAGAAACCACTTTGGAAAAAGTTTGGCAGTTACTTTATGCATAAACTTGCTCTACAACCTGGCAATTCTGTGCTTAGGAATCTGCCAAGAAGAAAATGATAATATGCATGCATGCCTAGACTTGTATGAAAATCTTCATCATTATACATTATAGTTAAAACTGAAAATAATCCAAACATTAATCAAGCTGTAAATAAATAAACATGTGGTATATCTATATAATGCAATACTGTTCATGAATAAAAATCAACAAACCACTAATACATGTTAAAATGTGAATCAACCATAACATTTTTCAAAATGAAAGACATGAGAAAATTTTCTGCAATGATGAAAGGGAGCTAAAACAAGATTATGGTAATGACTGTACAGTTCTATCAATGTACTAAAATTCACTGAATTATGAACTTAAAAAGGATTCATTTACAAAACATAAAATATGTCTCAACAAAAACTTTAGAAAAAAACAGCAAGGAGTAGACAGTGGGGAGTTACAGAAGAAATAAGATTGACAGCATATTAATAATTGTTGAAGCTGGGTAATGGGTACTGGGGATCATTAAATTATTCTTTCCACAGATACCACCTACCCCACCCCACTCTTGCCCTCTGTTTGCAAGTCTACTTTCCACAGTTTCAATTACTCACTGTCAACCAGCATGGTCACAACTCATTGACTTTCCTTCTGAGGAATGTCAGATCAGTAGAAGCCGAATACTATGGTACAATATCTACATCATTTTACCTTACTTTGCCTCCACATGTAGTCATTGATTATCACACATCATCACAAGAAGTTTAAATAAAGTATAATGAGTTATTTCGAAAAAGAGAGAGATCAAATTCATATAATTATTGTTGTACAGGGCATTGAACCCAGGGGCAATACTAGGCTACCAATGAACTAAATCCATGTCCCTTTTTATTTTGAGATAGGGTCTTGCTCAGTTGTTCAGAGTGGCCTTGAGCTTGTGATCCTCCTGCCTCAGTCTCCCAAGTAGCTGAGATTACAGGTATGTACCACTGCACCTAGCTCATATAACTTTTGTTACAGTATATTTTATAATGGTTCTATGTCATTATTAGTTAATATCTTACTATGTGTAATTTATAATTAACCTTTAACATAGGCATTCACATATATGAAAAAAGCACAATACATACAGGGTTTGGTAGCATATGAGGTTTCAGGCATCAATTAAGGGTCTTGGAATGTATTCCTTGTGGGTAAAGGGGGACTACTTTACTTTTACTTATGACTGAAATTGGAAATACCAACACATACTAGAATCAGTATACTTCATGCTCAGAAGTAGCCCTTTAGATAATCAGAGTTGTTATGTAGACTTTCAAGAAGGCTTAGAATTATTGTTTCCCTAAACATTTTGATGGCTGCAAGTATTTGCATAACATAATAATAATAACAGCAGAGCTTGCAAAGGAAAACTTACATTACACTAATGGATGAATCTTGGCAGTTTCATCTTTTCAAAAGCTTGCCAGACAAGCAAGGAGTGTTGAGTTGTTTGAAAAATTCCTTCACTAGGCTGAAGTTACAACAAACAGCTTCAGCATTTTAACACCCTTCTCTGCTAACCAGACACAACACTCACAAAAATGTGCTGTCATTTTTCTGAGTGCTAATATTCTTTGAAATTTTGCATTTAAGATGATCCTAACTTTTCTGGAGAAATACTAACATGGTGGTAACATCATGGAATTTAGATTTAGAACTGAGCTAGAAACAGTTCCAAAACTTGTAAGCTGTTTGACCTTCATCAAATTACTTAATTGGTTCCTTCATTTATAATGCAGACCTACATTATATAAACCTGCCTTTCAGGGACATTATGATTATAGATTTAGATACCCTAAAAAAAAAAATCTAATACCTAGCAAAAGTTGTCTTTCCATTATTCATCCTTTCCCTGATCTCCAGGAATCATGTCATAAGACTTTATTATTAAAACTAAAAAGTCATGAGTCATAAGCCTTTCTAGTTAGTAACTGTTTACATTTAACCAAGAACATCTAGTGACCTAAAGAAAACAGCTCCTATGAATCAGAAGAGTAGGCCACCAGAAGTTTGTTATCTGGTGCCCACCTATCTGATAAGCCTCCCCCAAATCCCTACAAAAGCCTTGCACTTGCTACCCCTACATAAGATGGCTCTTTAACAATAAGGGTCCCTGTCTTCCAACCTGCCAGCTTGTTGTCAATCAAATTCTCTTCCCCTATCCCCTATCACGAAGTCTCTCGAATGCCTGGCTTCACTGGCTGGACAACAGGGGAGCCAGAGCTTTCACGATTGTAAGAAGAGATGCTCAAAAAATTAGAGATGGGGTCTGGCTAGACACAGTCTCTTCATTTCTGAAGTTAGTTTAGCAAAATTATTAAATGTCTTCTTTTATCATATACTTTTGTTTTAGTCAGCTTTGCTGTCACTGAAACCAAAAAACCTTGCAAGAACAATTAGAGGAGGAAAAGTCCATTTGGTGCTAACAGTTCAGAGGTCTCAGTCCATATACGGCTGACTCCATTACTCTGGTCCTGAGATGAGTCAGGACATCATGGCACAAAGGTGTGGAAGAGGACAGCAGTTCAGGACTTGACAATCAGGAATAGCGAGAGCTACACTCACCAGGATCAAAATATAAATACCAAAGGCAGGCCCCAGGGCCCCACCTCCTGCAGCCACACCTTAACTGCCTACAGTTACCACCCAGTTAATCCATCAGTAGACTAATCCACTGAAAAGGACACAACTCTCATAGTGTACTCATTTTACCTCTGAGCATTCTCTTTGCCTAATACATAAACTTTGGGGAGACATTTCATTTCTAAATCATAACAAATTATTGTAGACTTGGAGTATGTAAAATGTTGTGATTTTTAATACAATGTAGGGTGATTAAATCAAGCTAATAACAATTCCATCACCTTAAATATTGAAGATATTTTGGCAATGATAACATTTGAATTTACTTTCTAAGCAGTACTAAAATTTATCATAGTCAGTCTTTCATTATATTCATCAACTATGCAATGGATCTTAAAAAAAATCATTCCTGCTATCTAACTTAAGCTTCATACCCTTTGATTATCAACTGCATCCCCCACCTTCCAGCCTGTAGTATTCACTATTCTACTTTGTTTCTATGAGTTCAATTATTTCAGGTTTCACATGAAAATGAGAACATGCAGTATTTGTTCTTCTGCATCTGACTTATTTCATAGCATAATATTCTCTAATTCCAGATTGCCAGTGACAGAATTTCTACCTTTTGAAAGGTTAAATAGTGTTTCATCATATATATCTATCCATTCATCTGTTCATGGATAGGTTGATTCTAAACGTGGCTATTGCGTAAAGAGCTGCAATGAACTTGAGACTGTAACCGTTTCTTTGACATACTCAAATCTTTTGGGAAAATATCCAGATATGGTATCACTGAATAATATGGTAATTCATTTTCTTTAAGTTTTTTTAAGGATCCTTCATAATGTTTTCCAAATGTCTACGCTACTTTACTTTCCCACCAATAGTGCACGAGTGTTCCCTTTTCTTCACATCCTCACCCTCAGCCCTGCAGAAAAGTCACCATCTCATTTCATTAGATGTCTTCTTACACTGCTTCTGATTTTTTCATGGTACTGCCCATTTGACAGCACTGGAGATCTTATGTACTTGTTGTTGTTGTTGCTGTTTTTTGTCTGTTTATGCCACTGTATCCAACTGGCATGTGAATCTTAGTATTAAGGTAGACCTCACTTTGTTCCTTTTATCCTTGGTGTATAGTACAGCAAGTGACATATAAGACAGATTTGCAAAAATAACCATTCACTGAGTATGTGAGTAGATGAATAAATGAAAATTACTCTGAAATATTATATTAACCTTTGAACTAATTGTGTCTGAAGTTCTTTTCCTTTTGTGCTGTGTTTATCATAACTACCTATAAACTTAAAAATGATATTTTCACATGTGTCTATTTCTAACATTTTCAAATTAATGTTGGCATTATAAACAAATAATTGAAAATTTAATAAACTTCTTCAAGGCAGGTAATCCTAGCAACATTTAATATCATTCTCACATTGTAAAAATATTATAATGACAGAAACTGCAGACACTGAGGAAGAGTTGCCCTCATCAATTCATATTACAATTTCTTAATGAATCTACTAACATTAGTAGTCTAATCTATTTACAGAATGAATAATGAATACAGTTCAGAAATGGGGGTATTAAGATGCTATTTCTTTTCAAAATCCATATCCTACAAATTCTGAGAGAATTTTCAATTTATTTAAAAGAACTAGAATAACCATAGTCAGTTTGAGTAATCAATAATCCACAATCAACAAATTCGTACCAATGATGCCTCCTTGTTATAATATAATAAAGCAAACTGCTGTGATACTTATTTATCTTTATCATTTATCCTGCTTCCTGTGGACAAATCATGGAGAACTGCATACATTTACCAGCGGTGAGGAAATAGATGTTATTAGGCCACACTGCAGCGTGAATTTTAAATGAATGTCTTCACGATGTGGATTAACTGTAATAGTCTCTGTACGTCCATCTTGAGATTCATCAGTTTTCTGTGCTTCAAGCTGCTGATATCCACTGGACCTAGATCCATTTGCTATTTCCTGGGCAGGCACTACTCTTCTGACTTTCTGTACTTTCTCACAGAGGCCAATCTTGCACACTTCCTAAGATTCTGGACCTCCCATGACCCATACACCTAAGCAACAATCTCAGGATTCATATAAATTTTACTAGTATAAATTCAGTCATAAATTTTCCCTTCGCCTACGGTAGTTCAGAAAAGAGGTTGAGGGACTAATTAAAGACAAAAATGAAGTTAAGAAATCTGGAAAGAAATTAGTTCCTAACTACACTCATCCCTTGTTCCTTTTTCCTTCTTTCCCAAAATATATCAGCTGTTGCTGAACTGGGTCAAATTGAAAAGAACGAGGCACAGCATTAATGGGTTGCTCAAGGTTGGAGTTTTTAAGTGAGTAAATTTAACAGCTCTGATTAGCATATCACTAAAATATTTCAGCAGCACCCAGACAGACCTTCTTTCCTAATATGAAAGGCAAGGAGTTATTATCCCCCTTCAACGAGATAGGCTTTTCATTGGATCTTGGAAGTGTAAGTCATATGCTATATTTCAATCCTAAATACTCAATTATAAGCCAAAGCTTAGACAAGAAGAACTTTCAGAAAATAATATTAAAGATGTTAGCTTGAATCCCTCAGAGGAGCTTAGCAAGGTGCATCTCTGTTCTGCCCTTGGCAGGGAGGATCCAAAGTGCTCCTTTTGCTTTCTGGACTTAGTTCTTTTTGCCTTGACAGCTCTAATATATAAAATCTGTTTGTTCTGAATACAAGGGAAAGGTTTGAAGACTATACACATATGAATAAAAGAAACATGAGTCCTATCTACCAAATCTTGATAGCATCCCTGAAAAACCAGGGAGTCTCCATTCTCAAAATGTCAAAAAAAAAAAAAAAAAAACCTCAGAGGACTAAATAGATGAAACTTCAGATATGTGATTGAAATTTTCACATTTGGCATTTAAATAATATCCCTCCTGAAATTCATGTGTGCCCAAAATCTGGGAATGCAAACTTATCTGGAAATAGGATCTTTGTAGCTGCAACTGGTTAGGATGAGGTCTTTCTAGATACACTGAGTGGTGTATTTACAAGAAGAGAAGACACATGGAGAGTCAAACCTGAAAGGTGCATAAAGTCAGAGGCCGACACAGGAGCAATGCAGAGATACTTGGCAACCACCTGCACCTTGGTAAAAGGCAAGGCAGGATTCTTCCCTGGAGCTGCAGAAGCAGCCAGGCCCTGTCAATGCCTCTACTTCAGACATTGGGTCTCCAGAACTGTCAGAGAGTGAGTTTCTATTGTTTTTGTCACCCAGTTCACGTCCATTTGTTTCGACAGTCCTAGGAAACGACAAAGCAATCAGCACAAAAGATTCCAGAGAAGTTTCCAGGTTGATTTGGAAAGAATTTTCTTTCTTGAGAACAGAGAATGAAAAATGAAAATAAATCATAGGCTAAGACCATCTCCAATGAATTTTAGTCCTCATTTAATTTTTTTGCACTTCTCCTTACCTAATTTTATTTCAAGAAAATAAGGTTGTATTACCAATTATTTGCCAGATGGAAACTGATTTTTTTAATTCAAAGTCTTAGAATTACAGACTAGTCTGTGATTATAAGTCTATTACTCGGTGTTTGGATCAGGCAGGTTGCTACAGGTCAAAATTTCCTGCATAACACGGTAGCAAAATGTTTCAGAAAATCAAGAGTTAGCCAGAGTTAAGGAATTCACAAACTAAACAACTCTCCAAAAATAAGGTGCAAAAGTTTAAGGGAAATATAATTTAGTCAAATGTACAAGTGTGTTTACATATAAATTAGTCAGCATGAAATTAGTGCTGCTGGCCAAAGGTTAAGGAATCGGTATCCAATTTGTAACTTATAGTTGGCAGCAAGCAGGAAAAAACAAAGACAAAAATCCATCCTTCAAGATCCTCCTTACCCACAGAAGTTCACTGACTAATGGTCCTGTTCCAGCATTCTGCACAACGTGTTTCAATACTCTGAACACAAGTTTTAAAAGTCATTTTACCCACAGAAGATGGTCACAACTTATCCTGACATTAGAAAGGGGGAGAATTATGTTTTTATTCATACCCAGCTTTTTTGACGCCTCAGTACAGAGTGGAGCTTTCAAAGGATATGCACAACAAAAAGAAAAAAGAATCAATAGTAAAAGCCGACTAATGGCTAACCACAGTAAATGTTTGGGGTACACAATACACAGCTGCGGGAGAGGAGAAAAGGGAGTGGAATGCTGATCAGAAGAGTTCTGTTCAGTTAAAGGAATCTGAAGTGGGACTGAAATGAGCTGACAGAAAGAATATCCACTAGAGTCCATTCTCTCTGCTTACCGCTCACATTCTCATCTTCCAAGTCCTTTCTGAAAAACCGTTATAAATGCTTTCTGAACTTCTCTTGGCATGGAGGGAGGGCATGGACTGGTTTTAGCATGTTTACCCATAATGTAAGAATGGCAGGGAAAAAAAGGTGTTTTCTTGCTGTACACAGACAGTGATTCAAGTGTGGATGTAACCTGAATCCTAACGAATTCCTTCTGTGGTTTGCATATGGCTCATGGGTGTCCTCCAAAGAGTCATGTTCTGGAATCTCTATACCTAAAATGACAATATTAAGAAGTGGCAGCTGCTTAAGAGTTAGGGCCTCATGGAAGTCAATTAGGTCATGGGGACACCATCCTCAGCAAAGATCAATGCAGTTTTCTTGCAGAACCCAATTAGTGCTCAAGAGAGCAGGTTGTTACAAATTGAGACCGTTGCCACATGCTTGGCTCCTTCTGCACATGGCTGCTTTCCTTTCCCTGTTGTTCTATTGTGACACAGCCCGGAGAACTTTTGCCAGGTTCCAGTATCATGCTATTGGACTTTCCAGTCACCAAAGATGTAAACCAAACCTTTTTATTTTATAAAGTACCCAGCTTCCAGTATTTTATTATTGAGGCAAGGAAACAAAGTCAGGCAGTCAGTGTAGATGGAAAGATAACGTTGATAAGAAGGAAATTGGCTGATGTTAGCTCAGATGCAGACATCTGCTAACAAAAGTACTTGCACAATTAGGCTCCCTCACCAAGACTTCTGGGGAGACTATGCTACATATTTTGTTATGCTTTAGAATTAAGGCTGGGAGCCAGATTTTCAATGGTTAGTCAAGGTCAGGCAGCCTGAGATTCAGTGTCTACGCCCAAGGTCATAGGCAGTACTTGTGAGCATACCTGCTGACCTCACCTGTTGACAATGTGCCTTCTTTGAGCTGTACCTAGGGAGAAGCATCCTCTGGATGGGATAAAAGGGCAGACTCTGTTGTAAGAGGTGGAGCCTCAGTTCCCTTCTCCCCCTAGGGAGATGTCTACTCTTTCTATCCTTTTCTTAGAAAAGCCTGTTCACTCTCACGGCTTCCTTTCCTTTCCTAAATAAAATTGCTTGCTAAGCTTACCTCGTTATTTGTCTGTTTCTCAAGACCGCCAGCAGAGGTCAAGCTTCACAAGGCTATGGATATTATTGCCCGTCTGCATTGCAGTGGTGAAGTAAACTGACCAAGGCCTCAAGCCTTAGACCCAAGGAGGTTCTTTCTGGTAACACCAATAAAGTAGCGGCTGGAGATATGGAGGACACAATGAGGCAAGTTCATTAATTTCAAATCTCTTTATTTAAGGGTCATATTACTATCCTAATACACATTCAGGTTATTACACAGCACTCCAGTACACACTCTTAGTTATCAATTACCACTTTATTAGCTATATTAGATATTCCACACAAATATTAAGCAGTTAATGGCAAGGCAATTTCACCTATGAGTTCAGTAGTCAAGGAGTCATTTCAGAGAAAAGTCTCTATTGCATATTAACCAGCACGGATGAAGAGCCCATGGTGGCGGGTTGATGCGATGGAGGGTTGATGGAGCCACTGTCTGTCCAGGAGGAAGTCCTCAGCGGAGTCCTCTCACTGAGTGAGAGTCTTCAGCGGAGAAAGTCCTTGGTGGAGTCTCCTACATGGTATCTTCACTCACAGGTCATCCTGGCTGTCCACTGCTTGTCTCTGGTCTTCTCTTTTTATATATTTTTTTTAAATTCAACACATGCCCATCTATTGGGCCACACCACTCTTGGTCAAAACACTTTAGAGCCATACCACACTTAGTCAAAACAACTTCTTATCACCAAACAACATATGGTAAACAGCTCTGTTCCTTTAGTTTCAAACAAGTCATATGTCACTCATAAGCTTAGGCCTTGTTGTGTATGCTTGGTATCATGCTTGCTCTGTGCACTGGGCTTTGCTCACTGCCCCTCTGGACAGCTTTCTGCAGTGTTCACTCTTCGACTCCGTGGAACAAGAACCCAGCCCCAATTTCAGCTCAGTTTCATTATAGCAACACAGTAGACTCAGATACCTTTTTTTCTCAACATCTGCATACTCTGGCTTTGAGCTATTGTCTGTAGCATGGTAACGAAAACAGGAGGATGTCATACAATTCTGCACCTTTGATTTGTGAGAGAAGCAGCATCAGTGAGAAAGCAGTTCCTAGCACAAGGTGTACGAAAAACCTTAAGAGAGATTCACCTGCGTGGCAAGTGTCAGAATTTAGTTATGTACAAAGGAAAGTACCATCAATTCCTTGGGGAAACAAAGATGGAATTTGAAAGAAAAAGAATGTTGGTAAAGTCCTGGCTTTGTCCCTTAGACCTAACTTGGTGACCTTGAACAAGTCCTTTACTTTCTAAATTCTTCAGATCCCTCTCTTGAAAATAATGACAATAAAACCTACCTCAAGTAGCAGTTGTAAGGACTGAATGCAGAAGCATTCTCTAACTTATATTCTTATTGCTTTAATGTATTGTTCTTTTCATTTAGGAAGACTGTCCCAGTGTATGGGACGATACAAAGGTATCTTCACAGTTGGTCCACAGTTTCATTGTCCTTGTAAAAATGTGAACAGCAGATACCACAGATCTGATCTCCACAGAATATTTTTGAATTTAGAAACTTAAATCAGCTATCAAAATTTAAAAGTTGGATTAGTTATATGCATATTCGGGGTGCTGTCTTCTCTGGAAGCTGTGAACCAACCTTTTCACACACAAACAACCATCAGAACTGAAGAAGGATAACCAATGAGACAGGATAAGTGCTCCCTTCCGCACACCCCCACATGCAGGCTTGGTTGGGTGTCATTTTTCAGGTTTTCTGGGTGGTTTTTCTTGCACATGCCTGCTTTGCTCAGTATGATAGGCTGAATAATGGCTCCCCAAAAATGTTCATGCCTGAATTCCCAGAAACCATGAATGTGCTGCCTTACTTGACAAAGAGACTTTGCAGATGTGATTCAGAATCTTAAAATGAAGAGATTAAAACCAACTCAACATAACCAAAAAGATTTTTAGTAAAGGGAGGTACATGACCATCTGTCATGGTCAAAGCACCAAATATACAAAGTCACTCTGAGCAGACGGAACCCTGCAGAGTATGAAGGTCATCTCCCACAAATGGGTCAAAGGCCTGTCCTTTCTTTATAATGTGCAGGGTTTGAGTCCTTGTCATTTACTACACAAATTATGACCCTGGCCCTTGTCCAAGGCTTTCTAACAGCAAAATGCCCATGTTTGAACATTTACATTTAGAATGACATTTATATTACTTGTACAGAAATGGTATCAATAAATGCCTAATATTTGAAGGAACTATTGTGAGTTAGGGATAGATTTCAAGAAATAACTAATCTATCCTATAAAGCCTACACATGTAATTTTACGTTTCTGTGCCAATTTGATTACTGGTTTCCCCTTTTAGTCAACTGCTATTTATACCTTACAGTAAACTTGTACAGAACTGTTTTGCATAGAAATTGGCTGATGGTTACATAAATCCAGTTCTTCCTTAGGTTAGCCATTTTATATTACTATCTCATCCTAAGGAGACATTCATTAAACTCCCCAATATATTTGATTATCAATATCATTATTTTCATGTAACATATGTACACAAGGTAGTTGTGCTGCAGGACAGATGAGGCATGGACACCAAAGGAATTTTCAGGAAACATATTTTTATTATGCTGCCGAATGGCTCAGAGGGCAGATAGTCACAAATTCTGAGCACCAGAAAGTAGTGCTCTCTCAGGTTTATGCTCTTTGGGTGGTTACAGAACTATTTAGTTCTTATTACATACTGATTGGTTACCAGAGGTCTTACAATAATTGGTTTATCAAGAAAAAAACAGATATAGCAATCTGTAACCTTTGTACACACAACTTTTGCATGGACTGTCTTAAGACAGAGTCTATTGTCCAAGTCAACTGAAAAACCTAGAGTTTACAAGAAATAGAAAATATCCAGAGGCAGAAGTAACTGCAAACAGCAGCTCACTGCTGAGAGGAATTAAAATGTAAAAGCCCACCACCTTTTTTTTCATTTCCCTTTGGGCAAGGGGATTCTTCTCTCTTTTGGGACAGAGGTCTTCTTCCTACTGCTTCAGTTGAATTTTACCACTAATCTTGCTGTTATACCATATCACAGTATGGTCATTATTTCATTACAAAACAAATCAGTAATACCATATCAACAGAACTGACCCTTGTCCACATACTAAATATGATTATGGGCAGGTGTGGTCACAGCTGTGATTGGATTATTTCTGAAGCCAAAATTTGTTGCATTGTTTAGTTCATAGCGTTATACTGGGACTGATTTCCACAGTGTACGGTTACATAGCAAGTCCCCACAGGGAGAAAGTGGATAGTATTCAGAATAGTTCCCATCCTATCCCTGCTAGCTGAACCATAGGATATGTCTTATTCCAATTTATCCTTGGGGAGTCATAGTGCATAGTATTAAATGCATGAACCAGTGAGGATTTCCATAGGTTTGAAGGTCCACATGATCCATCCCATAGATATCCCCTCTTAAGCTTCAAGAGTTAGGAAGGAGGGCCATTGTCTGTAGTACTTTGGCCTCCATCTATCTGTATGACAATAGTCAAAAGGCCATGGCTACCTCGTACAGAATACAAGTCCTTTTCCAAAACTGAATCCTCACATTATCCAGCATCATTTTTTAGCCTTCCCTCAATTTCATCATCCTTTCAGGCTGATTCCCATCTTTTCCTTCCTTCTGGAATAGAAATTCCTCTAATCACCGCTTTGTTTTTGAAGAAAGGATTATTCGTAAGGTACTGCTTATCTTTCAGTAAGATTCCAGCAGTTCCTCAGACAGTTCCAATGTCAGCCAAAGGGGACAGAGGATGCAATAGGTACTTCTGCGTTCTCCCAGAAGAGTGTTTGTACATAAGCCACTTCGATCTTATTATAGATTCTTCTAAGACTATCTTCCAAATTAAAGTGTTTCTCTGATATCATCCAAAACATTCTGGGTATTTCTGTGTTTCAACTTATTTTATGTCCTCAGTCATACAAGCAGTTTCAGTTAATGTTAAAATCAATGCAAGTGAATAATTTTCTCTCAAAGAGTGTTTATCATATCATGGTACCTGGAAAATTTCTGGTCCAAAATCCCAACAGTCACCACTGACAGTATTCATAGTGTTTTGCCATAAGCTGTTGTCTACATGAGTACTTGTTACAAGACACTTCCAGAATCATATCTGAGTGCAGATCATAAAGGCCCTAAAGGCACTGAAAGAGCTACCACTTTTTGTAATTCAGACATAGTCTGCATTTGTTGAGGTTGTCATTCAAAGATGACCTTTTATCAGATAGTCTTATAGATTGGATCCACCAACATTCCCAAATGTGGAATGTGCACTCTCCAAAATGCAAACAAACTGACCAGACATTGTGATTCTTACTTAGCTTTTAACATAGGCAGCAACAGCAGCTAGTGTTTAGTCATCTACAGAATGTCAATTGCATCTTCTTTCCAGGTTATTCCTAAGAATTTTATCATTTGGGCAGACCCTGGGATCTTGCCTGGATTTATCAATCAGGCTTTATTGGTAATGTATGTTATCATTGAATTTAAGTCAGTCACAGTTTGCTCTTTAATTCCTGATATTTTAATATCATAAAAATAGTATATTGATACTTGAGACCTGCATCAAGTCCAAATCTTTTCTAACCAAATTATGAAAATAAGTTAATGAATTCCAATAACCCTGTAGTAATACAGTGCATGTAAACTGGGATCATTCTTGTATAAAGAAGAGCTACAGTGGCTTTTTTCTGAGATATAGAAAAATAATTTGCAAGATCAAACTTTGATATGATTCCTTACCCTGTTATATTTTTGCACTGTTGAAACCACATCCAGGAAAGCAGATGCTATACAGAGCACTTTATTCAAGTCTCAGTAGTTTTACTGTGCATCTCCCGGAGTCAGGCCCCTTTTCCATGGTCCAGAGGGCAATTGTACAGAGAACTTTTGGTGCCAACACTCCCTCTTCTAACACTGTCTATAACTAAAGTAGTAATCCCATTTTGTCCACAAGGTATTCTATATTGTTTGATTTAAATCTGTATAAACATAGGCAATTTTATAGATCACTGTTTAGAATGTCCAATTAATACTGTGAAAGAGCTGGGTGCAGTGGCACATACCTGTAATCCTAGGGACTCCGGACACTAAGGCAAGAGGATCACAAGTTCAAAGCCAGCTTCAGCAACTAAGCAAGGCCCTAAGTAACTTGGCATGACCCAGCTCAAAATAAATAATATAAAGGGTTGGGGGTGTGGCTCAGTGGTTAAGTCCTCCTGGGTTCAATCCCTGGTACCGAAACAAAACAAAACAAAAAAATACTGGTTCAAAGGTAAATTTACAAGTCTTGTGTTTCACAATACTGGGCAGGGAAGTATTACTCAGTCAAAAATAATATCCATCCCAATACTGCTTCAAGTAAAGTAGGCACAAGCAAGTCTCATAAAGTCCGTTTAAACGTTCCAATTTTCACTGAAACTTTAACCTAAATCCCACAGTCTGGCTATTTTACTCATATATGTGCATTTGACTTTGATTCCATACAGGAGTTGAATCAAAAGACACTGTTCTGTTATGAATTCTCATCCTGATTAATTTTTCAGACCATCACCTCCAGAAATTGAAGTCAGATTTCTCGTTATCTTGGCCTTCCAATTTTCTTCTTTCAAATTATATTAAATAGAACACATATTTTAGGATGCTAAAGTTTGAGGACTAGCAGGGCTTTCGTTGGTTTACCCATTTTCCCATAGTGCTGCATTGAGAACTTCCTTCAACCCCATCAAAGTGTGCTTTATCCATGCCATTTATAAATAACTGTTTAAAGATACGCACCCTGCCAGGACAAGTCCTTTGAATTGCCTCTTTGTCTTTCCCCTCATTCTGATTTTCTTTTGATACATAGACCAATAAGAGGAAGCTGACACAATAAATTTAATAAGACCTCCCAGACCATTGCTTGATTTTGTAGCAATAAGGGTACATGGGTTAACTATGCTAAAGAGAATCTCTTAATCCTTACATTTACTATTACTTGGTTATGGTATGGCATCCTGACCATCATAAAGTCAATCTAGCATTGACATATATAACATATCATCCTCTTCTTTTACACAGTTGTATTTAGCATTTAATGGAGGAAAAGGAGAACTCCCATCCCAAGTAAATAAATTTTAGCCATTCCTTCAAATTATCTGTCTTCTTGGGAATAACCTGCTATGTATGTGGATCATATATAATGATCTGTAATTGTTCAATAGCTGTGTGCCCTTTGCCAGGCCAAACCGGCTCTTCATACTGCAGCATTCTAAGCCAGGGACTATAAATTGGTCATGCTCACTATCAATTTTAGCAAAGGTCAGGAAGTTGATTTTATCAATGCACAAAGTGAGACAACTCTTTTACACTATGTCCCCTGCTTTTGGTAGGTTTGTAGTTTTGTCCTCCTCTCCCACTTGGTCTACCCTCTTGGTGAGTAACGGTTGTAGAGTTTCTATCTGTTATTTCAGCATAACTTATCCCTTTGGTGGTGGCTATAAGGCATATAGCTATATCTTGGTCTGGCTGAAATCTGAGCTTGCTGCATTGTGTAAATATGTCCCAATACTCTCCTTTACTTTTATTTTAGCTACAAAGTATAATAATAACCAAGCAATTATACATTTAGTTTATTTCTTGCTATTTTGCATTTGTATTTATTGCAAATATTCTAAATTCCATTGGTAACTTTTACCTGTAGCAAATGGTCATAGTACACCCATTGTTTCATATTCTGGTTACACAGCCATCATTTAGAAATCAAAATTTTGTCCACCATGTCCTCTCATTCTTTCTTTTCCTAAACTATGCTTTTATCATGTTTCAGTGAGTCACGGCATCCTAGAAAATCCCATTTTCAATGCCAACTGTTATCAATGTCCCGCAAGACTGCCTTTAGGTTCAAAGATCAACTAGGATGATTCACAGAACTCAGAAGAGCTATTACACTCAGGTTGCTGCTTATTGCAGCAAAAGGAAACCAAATAAAATTTGTAAAAGAAAAAAGCAGCAGCAGAGGCCAAGAATGAGCATCTAGTTGTCTTCTTCTTGAGGAGCCACCCAAATTGCTCAATTCTCCAGCAATGATATGTGACACCACATATCAGAAAACCAGAGAGGTTCACTTAAGCCTTGGTGTCAAGGGTTTGTCCTGGGGATCAGTCAGTAGTCATGGAGTATCTGGGTGGCTTAACTTCACTATTCAGTCTCTAAAAGATATCAGACTGATACAGTATGGCCCAGAGTTCCACATGAGCCAAAACTAGCATTCATCATAGATGAAATTGCTAACATGAGCTACTTGGTAGACCCAAAGCCTCAGGAGTGCAAAACACTGATCAAGGAGAATCTACAAAGTCTTAAAGGTTATGTCCTAGGAGAGAAGTCAAGGATTAATTATTTCTTTTGAATATGTAGAGTTTGAGCAAACCAAACCTGATGAGCTCACTCCTCATTGCAAAACTTTAACTTCCATTCAACATGCTCTTGAAGACATATATATTTCTCAAATGTCCAATAAATAAATATCAAAAAAGGCAGTGTGATTTATCGTTCTTCACAGATATCATGTTGCATATGAAAATGTTATCTGTGATGTCTCAAAGAAGACAAGCTTACTTATGAACTAAGCAGTTGTGAGAATTTATGCTGAAAATGAAATTTTTTATAATAAAAACCAATAGTAAAGACTTTATACATTTTTCTTGCATGAATGAACACAGAAAAGGTTTTAACTCTTATTGATGCTATGTAAAGAGCATCCTGTTATATGGATAAGATTAGAAATTCCTGTCAATTTATATAGTATCCATACAATTAAATGTTAATAATAGTTGACAAAATAGTGAAGTTATTTTACTTGTGCATGGCCTGAAAACCATATGCTTTTGCATCAATATCAAATGAGTTCTTTAAAAGGTGCATTAATTTTATTAACAAATATTTAAAAAATCAATTTGATAATTTAATTATTGGAAAAATTATAAATCTATTTGGGATAACTCTGTATGTGAATACACTTTTTTCAAATTTAGATTTTGTTAAATTCAAATAGAGATGAAGTATCTATAATGAAATGTAGTATTCAAATGAAGATGTGTTTCATGTGTAAAATATACAACAAATTTTAAAGACATAGCGGAAAATGAAGGATACAAAATAGCACATTAATAAGTTATAGTGATTACTTGTTAAAATGATAGCATTTTGATTGGGTAGAGTTATAAAATGTATTGCCAAAATAAATTTCATAGTTTTATTCTTACTTTTTCTGTTGCTGCTAAAATTTTTAAATTATGCAGTGCTCCTGTTATATTTCTACTGGACAGCACTGCCCTAAATAACTATTAAATTAAAGGAGAAATCATGATAAACATTAGAAAATATGTGGAACCAAATAATAATAAAAAAGCCCCATATCAAATTAATTCCTCACAAGAAAATTTATGCCTTTTAATGTTTATATTTTAAAAAAACAAGAAATGATAAAGAGTAATGGTTAAGCATCCAACCCAAAATAGATCAAAAAAAAAATTAGGAAACAAAGTAACATTCTGGATAAAAGTGGAAATTGATGGAATACAGGGCAAAAGTTATAAAGAATCAACAAAAGCAAAGCCAAGTTCTATTAGATGACTAATTATATAGACAAATTTGTCAAATTAATCAAAAACTATAAATATAATAAATAGTATCAGGAGTGAAAAGGGAACTTAACCTCAGTTACAAACAAAATTAAAAAGAAAAGAATTTTCCCAGTGAAGCTAATAATTTAACTTGAAAGTCTAGCAAGCATGTACAATTTCTGAGGAAAAAATATAGTTTGCTAAACTGACAAAAAGAAACAGAACATTTAAATTTTCTTATAGCTTTAAAGAAGTTGATTCACAGTTAAAACTCGTTTTCAAAGATTCCTGTACTTCATGGTAACTTAAAGGTGACTTCTAATCAATGTTCAAGGAAGAGATAATTCCAACATTTTACAAATTCCCAAAGAATAAAAAAAAAAGTAAATGCTTCCAAATTTGCAGTATGAGCCTAGTGCAACTGAAATAAAACCAGTCAAGAACTGAGCAAAAAATGGGATATTACAATCTAAGCTATTTATGAACATAAGCACAAAATGGGATATTACAACCTAAGCTGTTTATGAACATTTAGCATGTTAGTATCTCATAAGTAAAATACTAACATACTAAATCCACAAACAAATTTTTTTAAAAGTAAAACATCATGAACAAATTAGGTTTATCCACAATAATGCAAGAATGGTTCAACCACAGAAATTCTAGGGGTAAAGTCATCAAATTAAAAGATTCAACATTTTTAAAGACCATATGACAATCTTAATAGTTACAGAAAAAATCATCTGATATCAATTCATGATTTTAAAAAAGAATTACAAACTAGGAAGAAAAGAGAAGCGCCTTGATCTGATAAAGAATGTCTACTAAAAGTTGGTATTTTAAGTCATAATAAATGATAAATCTTAAAAACATGCCCTTTGGGGGCTAGAGAGGGATGGCTCAGTTATTACAGCTCTTGCTTTGCATGCTCAAGGACAAGGATTCAAACCACAGCCACATGTAAACAACGAAGTGTATGAGCAATGAAAGCCACATGAAAAAATAAATAAAATTGATTCTCTGTCTCTCCCACTGACCCTCTTTCTTAAAAAAAAAAAAAAAAAAAAAAAAAAAGAATTCCCTTTAAAAATCAGGAACAAGATAAGTTTCTCACTATAATTTGTGCTTCCCAGGATGATTGTGGGGCACACATCCATGCACACAAGCTAAAGGAAAAGATTAGAAAAGAAGATGCAAAACTATCATTATTTCAAGATGACATTTTTAAGTGGAAAACCATAGAACTCACAGAAAACTTTGTAGAACAACAAATAATTCAGATGTTACTAAATAAAAGATCTACATATAAAGTCCAATCTCTTTCCTGTATAGCAACAATATACATTTGGGAAAAGCAATATTTTTTTAAAGGGACAGTGAATGAGGGAGAAAGAATCAATTTTATTTAGTTTTTCATGTATGTGGTGCTGGGGTTTGAACCTTTATCCTTGCACATGCTAGGCAAGCACTGTAATCACCGAGCCACTACTCCAGCCCCCAAAATGCAATATTTTAAAGGGTTCTATTTAATAGCAAAAAAGATTCTAAAAGATTCGAATGACTAATTCTAAGAAACAACATGTAACCCTTGTATTTAAAAAATATTTATTGGGTGCCTACTACAGACAATGCAGGAAACAAAAGAGTTAGAAACCTGACTTTTGTGTATCTCATACTGTAATTGGGGAATGTAAATAATAAGTAAACTTAGAAAATAAGATATATGATATATTAGAAGAGTTTTAATGCCATGGAGAAAGTAAAGCTTATTGAAAAGATGACATTTAATCAAATCCTGAAGGAAGTGAGGGAGAAAGTCATGTATATGGTGAGGGAAGAGAACTCCAAACTAATGAAACTCAAATGCAGTCAGGGAACACCTGGCATGCTCAAGTATAGCACGAACAGAGTGAGGAGGGGATCAGAGGTAGCAGTGGATCCAAGGAGTCATAAGCAGTTAAATCATTTAATCTTATAAAACTTTGAAGAAGTTTGAATTTTACTCTGCGTGTGATGCAGAACCATTTAAAAGTTATGAATAGGAGTGATCTGAATTAAATCTTTAATAGAGTTTTTGTGGTTGCTATAAAGACACTAGTCTAAAAGGTACAAGTGTGGGAGCTGACAGACTCATCAGAAGTCCTATAATAACCCTGGATGGAAGCTTGAATGTGGTAGAAGCCAGGAAATGGGATGGTAACTGGCGGAAAAGCGAGATGAAGAGAGAAAAATTTTTATTTGTGTATCAAGTTTACTTTTATTTAAGAAGAGGAATGGGAGAAATGTCTGCATATTTTTATGTGTAAGTAGCTGAGACAGAATGGCATTTACTGCACAAGTGCATGACTTTGATTTATACAGAGACACAGCTATTTCCTAGGAACCAAGAAGGAAGTCAGGATTTATAGTAATAGATGCAACAGGTAGCATAGGTGTTCAGAGCTTTTGGGTGTTCTCATCTGCTTGCTTCTATTTCCTCAGTAAAGCAGAAAATGGGTCATCAGAGCACAGAGAAGAAGGTGAGTAAAGTGTTGGATTTTTTTTAGAAGAACATGTACAGTTGCCATCTAGGAAGGTAGGAAAGTAAAGAGACAATGAAAACAAGATTACCAAGCGGCACTGAAGACACATTGACATTAAAGTTGATGAACTTGAATTGAGACCAACAAGCATGAATATGAGTTTTTCTTATTCCATGAAGATGCAAAATAGAGGGAGAGTTGGACTTCATCAGGGACAAAGTTCTGCCAAGCAAGTTATGACAGTAAGAAAGGGTCAAGGGAGTTGAGAGTGTCTGCAAGGAAAAGGCCATAATGATTGATGGTGAAGCTTAACCAGTAGAAGCACTGCAGATTAGAGACAATGAAAGTCACATGGGTCAGTGGACTGTGGACCTTGGGGCTTAAAAGAGTTCCAGAGTGGTAGCCTTGTAATGACTAAGCTGAAAGGATAGGACAAGGACTGAACATTTCAGCTTGAGGTCATAGAAAGGTGATCATGGGTGAGCGGTTGAGATGGGAAGAAGAGGAGGAACTGAAGTAATTCAAGGCCATGGTGGTATAAGAGTCATTTACATCAACATTAAACTCACCAATATTAAGGCAGGAAAATTGTTGAAAATGCTGGCAGTAATTGGGACCAAAACTAATTGACAAATGAGGGAAAGCAAAGTAGGAGAGAGCAGCCAGTCACAAAATGAAAGATGGTGGGTATGATGGTCTGAGGAAACAGTCAAATTTAGGGAGGAAGAAGGGCTCACAGCAACGCGACACAAAAAATTCAGTAGGACACTCATCCTACCTCCGTGCCCAATGACATGAGGTGCAGAGGACATTAAAACAGCCCCCACAACAGTGGAGACAGAGTTCTACGCCCATAATAATTTTAAAAGATCATGTCCTACAGAATTATAAGCTATAATTTTAAAAGAAAACAAGAAACAAGATATTTTTCCAACAAGTAAAGAAGGACAAGTATATGAAAGGATGAGCACAAATTATTTATGTAGCAGAATAGCAAACAGCACGGCAAAGAAATGGCCAGTGTTAATGTTGTAAATGTGGACAAAACTTGCAAAAATAGTCTGAATGGGAAAAAGCAGGAGGCATGGTGATGCCCCAGCATATGATTTTTATAATATTTCAAACCTTTTATATACATGGCTTGCTTATATATTGCAAAGAGAAACATGCATACATTCCAAAATTATTTTTAAATGCTTTGGAATGTTAGGGAAATTTTCTGGAGGTGAAAGGAGAGTAGCTATCTCAGGGAAAAAAGCTCAGGGTAGGGGAAAGAAACTTCAAATTATCAGCAATCTGTTGTTTCTTAACCTATGCTATAGATATGGGAGTACTCATTTTATAATTCTCTATGCTTGTTGGATTTCTAAAAGAAGTACAAATTATAAAAGGTAAAAATTGTGTAATAATTTTAGTAACTAGAGTGATTTTATAAATAAGATCTCATCTGATAGCGTAAACCTTCAGTATCAGGAAGGTAATTATTAGTATTTTATTACCATAATTGAGGAAATTCTGGTTCAATTTTTAAAAATGCTACAGTTATTGAAGAGAAGATGGGAAGGGTCAAAACTAAGTTATTTATGGCCCAAATTATCACTTTTATTTGATATGGTAATATTTGGTCAGTGAGACTGTAGCTGATCAGAGTCAAATGTACAACCATCCCAGTTTATTCTTTTTTTACCTTTTAGGTAAATAAAATTGTGTTAAATCAGATCAAAACAAATTTATTGAGGTGCTGCTGCTATGTCCAAGGTTATGAAAGGTCTTTCTTCTTCCTGGTTTTCTGAAACTTTATATATTATCAATTTTTCTCCAGCATCATAACACAATGTAGAGGGTGTCAGTTCTTATTCAGAACCATAGAGTCATTTTCTTGTCCCTACAATAAAAAATCTCTTTAGCTACTCAACTGAAAAGCAATAGGGGCATCAGAAAATCTGGGTAATCGGAAACCTAAATAGGATTCTTTGCTGTAGCAATGGATTTCTGTTGGACTGTATGTAGGTCATTTTGTATTTATGTGTCCCACTTTATTCAAGCATGACAGAAAAACAGCCATTTTTAAGAACTCAAATTAAAACCACTGCATAATTTAAAGAACATTAATGTACCTTTCCTATTCTTTTGCACTATAACAACTACTCAGTTTGCTGATCACAAATGAGTATTGTAAAGAATTAATTTTCCCTAGGATTGAATAAAGGTTATCAGATATCTCATGTTATATACTTCTATAAGGATTGGCTGATCATCATTTAAGGCAGTATGGTTTGGTAGTTAACAATTCAGTTATACTGAATGTGGTTTTCTGACCTACAAAATGTAAATAATATTTCCTATTTCTTAGTTATGGGAATCAAATTAGAAAATAGACACAAAAAACTTGACTTAGTACGTGTTGGGCTCAATAAAAGCTGTTTTCATTATTATTTATAATCATCATATTAATTCAGACACTTATTGGCCCATTGACCTGTTACTGTTAGATTTTTGGATTGTGAAGGTAGTAACTATGAAATTGTTTTCTCTGTACAACTTTTATAAAAGTTCCACCACCCAACCCATCTATATGATGCCTCTCAAACCAGCCAGGTTTCTGTAATGTGTCTCTATCCCTTGCCACTGTTGTGGTACTTTTTATTTCCCTTGGTCCTAGGGTTAATCACTGAGTTGAGCCTGCTTCACTATGCATTCATGAAAATTATGGTGCTGAGTTGATAGGTTATTCCTGGATATTATGGAACCTGAAAGGGAGGAAGAGGAGGAGAAAGTGGGAGAGAAAAAAATACAGGAGTGAAGTTCAAAAGAGCTTATCTCTAGTAGGTTCAGCAAGTTACAGTACCTCTATATAGGAATATGTTGGTTCCCATACTTCCTGCCCTGTGACTCAGAGACTGAGAAAGAGGAAAATAAAACAAAGAACCAGGACAAAAGCACAACAGACAGACATGGAGAACAGCAGAAACTTTCAGGTCCCTCTCCCCAGGCTGTCATGGTTTAGATGTGAAATGTCCCTCGTATATTTATGTGTGGAATGCTCGAACCCAAGGCAACAATGTTTTGGGGCAGGACTTTGAGGAAGTAATGAGATGATGAAGTTTCTAACCTCATCAACGGATTAATCCAGTGAGAGAATCATATTTTTTATGCTATACATATTTATTTTGAAGTAATTCTCTCAATATTTTGCAGTTTTATAGTAAAAATCTTGCACCTATCTCCTTAGATGTCTTCTTAGGCATTTGATGTTTCTTAACGCAATTCTATATTGCATTAATGTTACATTTATATTTTTTCAGAAATTTATTTGTTGAACAATCACACAATCTTTTAAAGAAATAATATATATATAGATTTTCAAGATTAGATTTACCCCCAAGAGTGCCCCCCAATTACCCACCCTCATCCGCCCCGTCCCCTTCCCAAAACATCTCTAAAAATGTATTAGGTTGTATAACATTACACCTTATGCAAATTTAAAACATGATAAGAGACCTCCTTTCTTAATTTTTTTTTAAAGAGAGAGGGACAGTGAGAGAGACAAAGAGAGAAACAACTTTATGGAGTTTTTCACATGGCCTTCGTCGCTCCAACACTTAGTTGTGTACGTGGTGCTGGGGTTTGAACCCGGGTCCTCGTGCTTGCCAGGCAAGCACTGAAACTGCTGAGTCACCGCTCCAGCCCAATAGACCTCCTTTCTCAATGGCCAGGGTCTAGCTCCAGCCTCCACAGATGAGTGAACACATTCAACCCTTCATTCTTTGGGTTATGCTTATTTCACTCAGCATAATTTCTTCCATAGCCATCCATTTACCTTCAAAGGTTGCAACATCATTCTTTCTAATTGCTGAGTAAAACTCCATGGTATATATCTACCACAGTTTTTGGATCCATTCATCCAGTGAGGGACATCTGGGTTGTTTCCATAATTTAGCTATTGTAAATTGAGCTGCTATGAACATTGATTTAGCTGTGTCACTGTAGTGTGCTGATTCTAAATACCCTGGGAAAATACCCAAGAGAGGAATAGCAGGTTCATATGGTGGGCTCATCCCTAGTTTTTAGAGGGTTCTCCACACTGTACCAGTCTGCAGTTCCACCAACAGTGTTTAGTGTCCCTATCTCTCCACAACCCTTCCAGCACCTATTATTGTTTATTTTCTTCATTTTTGCCAATCTGACTGGTGTGAGGTGATATCTTAATATACTTTTCATTTGCATTTCTCTGATTACTAGTATTTAGAGCACTTTCTCATGTATTCATTGGCTTGATCAATGTCCTCTGTTGAGAAGTTTCTTTTTAGCTCTTTGGCCCATTTATTAATTTGGTTGTTTGTGTTTTTGTAGTCGAGATTTTTGAGGATTTTGTAGACTCTGGATATGAGGCCCCTGTCAGAGGAATCACAGCCCATTATTCTCTCCAATTCTATAGGAAACTTCTTGACAATTTTGATTATTTTCTTGGCAGTGCAAAAGCTTTTTAGCTTTATGGCATCCCATTCACTGAATTTTGACTTTACTTCCTTCACTTTATGAGACACGTTGAGAAAGTCTTTGCCTACTCCCAAATGCTGAAGTGTTGGAACTAATTTGTCTTCCATCAGTTGCAAGGTAGCTGGTTTAATTCCTAGCTCTTTGATCCATTTTGATTTGATTCTGGTGCAAGGAGAAAGATATGGGTCTAATTTCAACTTTCTGCAAGTGGCTGTCCAGTTTGTCCAGCACCATTTGTTGAAGAGACTGTCTCTCCTCCATGTACTATTTTGTCCCCTTTGTCAAAAATCAGATGTTTAAAGATGTGAGGGTTTTTCAGGGTCTTCTAATCTATTCCATTGGTCTTCTTTCCTAATTTGATACCAGTACCATCCTGTCTTTGTTACTATAGCTCTATAGTATAGTTTTAGATCTGGTATGGCAAAACTGCCTGGAGGGACTCATATTTGATGGCATTCGTGGGAAGTGGTAAAAACTGGAGGGAGGGAGTTGGAGGAAGTAGGTCACTGGGGACATGTCCTGAAAGGGTATATCTTGACCCCCTCCACTTCTTTGCCCTCTCTGTGTCCAAGTTGCCATGAACTGAGCACCTTTCCTGTACCACACTTTTCCATCATGGTGCTCAGCTTCATCTTAGGCCCATAACAATGGAACTGGCCTACCAGGCACTGAAACCTCTGAAACCATGAGCCAAAAGTAAATCTTTACTCCTTCAATTTGTTTTTTTTTCAGGTATTTTTCTTTTTTTAAGAGAGAGGGATAGTGAGAGAGACAGAGAAAGAGAGAAATAACTGTTTATTTAGTTTTTCACATGGCCTTTGTTACTCCAACACTTAGTTGTGTACATGGTGCTGGGGTTTGAACCTGGGTCTTCGTGTTTGCCAGGCAAGCACTGAAACCTGCTGAGCCACCGCTCCAGCCCCTCGGGTATTTTTCATGGTGACAAAAGTTTAACTTACAGGTTATTCCCAAGAGGCAGCTTCATTTCTGTCTTTGAATACTGTGGAATATCCAAATTTTATCCTCTGTCAATTAACTTAGTCAAAGTTTGCCTATGGAACTTGAAATCAAAAAAGTCCCAACTAATATCTATTTGTCATCCTACTCCTCAATATGTAATGGGAATATAGTCCATCCCCTAAGTCAACCCCCACATGTCCTCCTAAAATTTTGTTATCACATCAGATCAGTTACTGGCCTCTTACCACTCAAAGCCAAATCCCTGCCCTGTTATTCTTACTCCTATTATTCTGAGTAATATGCCTTCTATTCACCTTGACATCAGGTCATGGGGAACTACTAGGAAGGAAAAATTAGAAATGGATGAAACCACAAATAAAGAAGTTGGAAGAATCTAGCAGAGACCAAGCATTCTCAGCAAATATATGTTAGTTCTCTAATTAGGTCAGGCACGTGGATACATTCAGGTAAGCTAGCGAAACTGAGCTCAAAATTTGGGTGAGACAAGGGGAATAAAAGATGGTAGCATCAGGAAGGGGCAAACGAAGAGAGAGAACAGAATGCTTGGGAGGTCAAATGAGAAACCATACTGATTGTTGCCCTACTATCTCAGAGAAAAGGATTCCTCTGTAGGCACTGACTTCCTTCTTATAATCATGAACACAAGTGGACCTTAGACTGTTTCTAGCTTGAAAGTAATAAAAATAGAAAGCAAAGCACAAGCAACCTTCAAGAATCAGGGGTTACCACCCCTTCCTGGAGAACTCTGGCCATCTATGCTGGGTGTTTGAGCATACTGCACTTATAGATTATTCTCATCTGATCTCTTTAGATATAAACTTTTTAAACATCAGAGTTGGTGTTTCACTAAAGCTAATTCAAAAACTGTACACATAACTATACCAGGGACTGGCTAGGAACTAAAGATTCAAAAACTAATGAGATAGTCCCTGGAAATGTGTAGAGGGTATAGAATCAATCCAACAATGTTTATCAGCCCTATCTGATTTCTAAAGCCTTAACCTGGGACAACATGCTTAAACTGTGTGAGCTTAAGTGTTCTTTTCTATAAAATGATGATCATGCTGTTGACTCTCAAAGTAATGTAAGGATTAGAATAATGTACATCAAGTGTCTGCAATGTGGTAGATACTTAATTAATGGCACTTGTTAACATGTCTGTTGTGAAATCCTATAAATGTTCTGGAGAAACAAATCAAACCTAAAACTTCCATATGGTATTTATCAATGCCATCCCCCATCCTCCTCTATCAACTGAAAGATAAAAGAAAGGTACAGGAACTTATATATTTTAGGAACAAGTTCTTCTTCATTTTAATCCATTATCATAGCTGCCTAACTTTTCCTACAGCAATCAGTATTCAGTGCTTATAATGCCAGAAACTTGCTACAGATGTTCCTTGTGTTCATCAGTGCAAGGTGCCTGAAATTTGAGTTTTAATGCCTAATAGAATTTAGCCTCATGGAATCAGAAATTGGCTGGACCTGATTCCCTAAAAAGCATTATTGCATTCAAATAGACTCTCTACTCTGCATTTCCTCAGCTTTCAATGAAATGAATCTTTTAAAAAACTTATTGACCACAGGAAATTAACCACACTCCAAAGTCATCTTTGAGTTAGGTATATAAACTTCCTCATATCAGTTTGTCATGAAGACCCCAGAAAATGTGCTACAGTCATGGAAACTATGGCAATCAGGCATCAAGCTCCAGAAAGTACTCCACGCAGTTTTATTTTCTGGCTGAAAGTTCATTTGAAGAAGTTTGTGTAGAGGAGCAGAAAGAACTTCCCACTAGGAGTTATGGACAAAGGTTTCGGTCCTATCTGAACTGTATTAACTCATGTGCATCAGTGGACATATCTTCACAGCCTCCAGTCCCAATCCTGGGGCCTTAGTTTCTATTTCTATCAAATGAAGGGCTCAAACTACCAGGGATAACCATCTTATCTCATCGGTTCTTGCTGTCTTATCTCAGCAGGAGGACAAAGAAGATAATAATAGACTGATCTGGCAGTCCCCCGCCCTTTTAAAACCCACATTAATCCATTTGTGAGGATGCAGCCCTGGTGACCTAAACACCTTCCATCAGGTGCCACCTCCCATCACAGTGGCATTGTAGATCAAGGTTCAAGCACACGCTTTTTTGGAGTACATCCAAACCTTATTTTTTAAAATAAGAAAGAATGAATAAATAAATGAAAGCAAGATTTCCCAATCTGAAAACTCCACAGTATCCTTCAACATAGTTAGTACATCATCACTAGTGGCTGGTTAGAGTTGATGAGTTATTCTCTTTGCTTTCTCTCCTAGCAGGTTACACGCATGTTCTCTAAAGCACATGTTCTGTCATTAATGAGTCTGTCACACATTTGGTTGTGGGACCTTTAAGAACAAGATCTATGCATTAGTAACTTTGTCATTGTCCCAGAGTGTCCCATAATGGGGAAATAAGAGTAGGAAAGTTTTGGGTAAGGTGATTAATGAACAGATGAGTGAATACCTCTGGTCTCTCAGGGATGGGATATCAATTATCTGTCAACTTGATCCATTATGTTGAACAAAAAGGCCATTTTCTTTCTCCTAAAATTCTGGTTGTATATTTGGAAAAAATATTTGGGAAATATCAAGGTATCAACTCTTCTTTCATAGGTAAAAAAAATATACAGTTCAGTTTCTTTCTCCGCTTCCTCAAATCTACCAAAAGGTAGTTTTTTTAAGAGAGGGACAGTGAGAGAGAGAGAGAGACAGACAGACAGACAGAATCAATTTTATTTAGCTTTTCATGTGGCTTTCATTGCTCAGACACTTCATTGGGTACATGGTGCTAGGGTTTGAACCCATTTACTGGCACATGCCAGGCAAGCACCATAACTGCTGAACCACCACTCCAACCCCCACCAAAAGGTATTTTAACCTTTTGTTTTTGTCTTCCAGACCACACAATTTGAATTTTCTAGTGGCGAAAGGGGTTAGAGAGATGGATGATGACAGATCATATGATAAAGTATTTCCATTTGGATGTTATCATACAGTCTCAGTAAGCTGGCCGCAAGATGGAAGCCAATTAGTCAAAAGTCAAAGTGATAGTAGAGAAAGAACTTTATTTAGATGATCTGATTGGAAGATGGAGGATCATAGTTCTGAAAGTGCTATCTTTCTGGGAGGCTGATTCAGAGGTGGTTTACATAGAAGAGGGGTTCAGAGTGGTGGGTGTCTTCTCACAGCTGGAGGTCTGTGGCCAAGAAATGCATATCTGATCTAATCACCTCGTCCCCAGACATTTCTCAGCTCTGCATCTCTCAAGAACAAAGACCATTATTTCTTGCAGCTATTCTTGTCATTGTTTAGTTTACCCATCTGAATTTCCTGGCATATTACAAAAAGGATAGTCTAGAGGACGCAGGTACCTCAAATCCCTCTTGCTGATCACTAATCTCAAAGTACTGAAAGAAATCATGCTTCAACTGATTATTGTGGAAGACAAGAGTCAGGTAAGGTGAACTAGAGAGTGGGACATAAGATCTCATCCCCATGCCTGGTTTCATAAATACCAAGCCTCATGTAGTTAAAATTTCATTCCAATATCTTCTTATCTTTGTTCTAATCCTCACCAATTTTTAAAAACTATTCCCAGCAAATCGTAGGGACAATTTATCAAAGATGGCATATTCACTTAAATGGTTTAAAGGGACTTAAACACACTTTTGGTGGCATTCCCCTTATAGTGAGGAAAATAATTCTGCAATAGATTATCCTGTGCATCCACTCCTGTGTACAAACTGCTTGGGTTTTTTGTTTTTTTTTTTTAAGAAAGAGGGGACAGTGAGACAGAGAGAAGCCATTTTTATTTAGTTTTTCATGTGACTTTCATTGCTCGGACACTTTGTTGTGTACGTGGGTGCTGGGGTTTGAACCCGTGTACTTGCACATGCCAGGCAAGCGCCGTAACCGCTGAGCCACTGCTCCAGCCCCAAACTGCTTGTTTTTTAAATTGTACATATCTCTCTTTCTTTTCCTCATCAAAAGTACATCAAAGAAGAGCAAATTAGGGGTGAAACAAGGTCAAGTTTCTTCCATACTTTCTTCAGGCAACATTTTTATTCTTTGCTGAAATGCGGCTTCAGTATTAGCTTTTGTTGAAATTTGATTGATTTCAGCAGCATTCAGTCCCACTAAAGGGTCATAGACATATATGTAAAAACCTCAAATAAATTTCCATTGATGCCTACCAGGGCCAACCAAGGCACACCAAAATTTACCAGAAGTCCTCTCCAAGAGAGACTATGGAGCGGGGCACAGGATGGTGAGCTGAAAGAAGGCTGCTTCTCATTTGGCTCCGTGACCAGATGGAAAAAAACTCCAGGACAACTCCACTACTACAAGATGTGTTTTGGATCTCAATCCCTGACCTGAAATTATATTACAGAGCTGTAGTAGCAAAAACAGCATGGTATTGGTATCAAAACAGAACCGAAGATCAGTGGAACCGAATAGAAGATCCTAAGACAAACCCTCATACCCTCAACTATTTGATCTTTGATAAAGGGGGCAAAAGTATAGTGTGGAAGAAAGATAGCCTGTTCAACAAATGGT
>PVKS010016359.1:0-44114 GCA_004027875.1 Aplodontia rufa
TATATAAATTATAATTCTCAGTCTTTCCACTAGATATATATATATATGTGGTTTATGTATGAAAAAATTTTAATATTTATGTATTTCAATGTAAATGTTTTAATGTTTTTAAATTTTCAGTATTGATATGAAGTTTTCCATTATTTAAAAAAAGTAAAATAAGTGAATTATTCAAATAAAAATATTAAGTAAATAAATGATATGCAATTTTGGCAAAACTCACAGAGGAGGCATGCAAATGACCACAACTCCGGAAACACTGCTAAGGATTGTGCTATTTCATCTTCAATGTTTTTAAACTTAAGTTCCAGGATCTATCTCCTTCTGAGGAAATGCCTGTTGCATAGTTTCAAATGACTCAAATATTTATTAATACAAAGGAAGAGGAAGATAAGAAAAATAAGACAAAGAAGGGAAAAGGGATGAATGACTGGTACTCCAGGCACATGGCTCAACTTGTTAACCTTGAGATTCACAACACACTGACACTGTATGTGGAGGAATTCAGCACCAGGGCCAAAAGGTAAATAGAAAGGAACCTAAAGAGGTTAAAAATAAGGTCAGGAAGTCACAAAATGAAACAACTGAGAAAATAGAAACAAATGTATCTAGTGATAAATAATCTGACACACAAAAGTTCAGTGGGTGGGGAAAAGTGGACATTCTTGAGAAGACGTGCTGGTGATGCCCAGGTCTGCAAGAACACAAAGTCCAAAGTGACAAAGATGGCCCATTGGCTCTGGGGCACAACCTCAACCGCCCTTCCCAGCTTCTGGATATCTACCCCTGCTACCCCCACCTCCACCAACTGCCCAGTGCAGTTCTATCTGCAGACACCTCAAATTCAGGGTCTCAATACTATCTTGATAACTTAAAAAGACCAAAATATTTGTCTTCTCATTTTTGAAGCCCTAATTGCCTTGGCATCATTTTGGATGGGCAATAAAATACAAGCCAAAACTGAAAAATCCTGTAGGTAATGGTAATGTGCTGTGTACGTCAGAAAGCTAGAAGAAAAGATTCTGAATGCTTTCACCATAATGAAATGACAAATATTTGAGGAGATAGGAATGTATACCAACATAGGCATTACACACTGTACGCACGAATTGGAGCATCATGTGGGCAGCCCATAGATATGTATATATTTTAAGTATCAGTTTTAAATAAATTTAAATCAAAACTAGCAAGACTATTTTCAAGCAGGCAGTACTACTGTGCTCACTTGCCAAGGCCTGCCACGGGCACTCAAGAGCATCTTTAGCATTCTTCCTTTTCCTTGCATCTCATTGGCAAAGGCTGCCTTCACTGAAACTGACTTCTCTTATCTTGACTTGTTGCTCTGCAGACTTCCTGTGATCCTTCCAAGATAACTTCAATACATGTGGGCAAGTTTTTTGCTGCTGTTCTCCTCTCTCTCTCCCTCTCCCCTCTTTGAACACCTGTAGTGATTTCTTGTAAAATTAAACGTTTCTGGATGAACAAAACCCTTTCACCAAAGTATTACAGCAATCTTGACTACTCTGTTTTCCTCTAATTAACCATTTTTTCTCTATTACAAAGAAATGCTTTAATGTAGATGAAGTAATTTGGGTTATGAAGTTCAAAGTCCTAAACATTATTCTTGTTTTTCCATTCACTAGATCTGTGATCTTGGCCGAGTTATTAATTTTTTCCATTTCAAATAAATATTGCAAAGGAAAATGTGTGTACTAAAGGAGATCGCTTACAGTATAAAGCTCACATGGAACAGTAATTGTATGCAAAGTACAGTATAAAACTAAAACTTGAGCTGTTCATTTAGCACTCACTCACTTGCTGCCTTAGGATTCTTTCTTCTTTCATGTGGGTTCTCATATCTCCAAACTTGACTTTAACTTGTAGAGGGCTTGTACCTTCACTAACACTTCATTTGTATCCTCCACAATGCCTAAGTTGGTTAGCCAAGTCAGTTGCTTACCCTACTATTGATCCCAAAGCTTCCCCTAGGCTTGGCCTTCAACACATCAATCTCTTCCTCTTTTAGGCAGCTTTCCTTCATCTACTAAAAAAGTATTCATGGTTTTTCTAGCATACTACCCCTATACCAAAAAAATCTGTGAATGTGAAATATTTACAGTCTGAGATTACTCTTTCTACAGATAAACACGGGAAAAAAGAGGTAAGATCACCAGATGCTGAGAGATGATGACATCAAAGCTTATACAGAGAAACATTCTCCAAATGAACAAAGAGGTGCTTGCAGGGCCAAAATCTTTCTGTGTCCGGAGAGGGACTTCTCCAAACCATTGTCTGGAATGCTTGGTTAACAGACTTAAGTGGAAATTTATACGCTATGCTTTCATTGTTTGAGGTTCTCAAGCCCTGGGATCATTAAATTAACACGCTGGTTCTTATTTCATCCTTGACAAGAGATGTATACTTATGTTTTCAGAGTAGAATCTATATTTAGTGAATCTTCTGATTAAGCCAACCTAAGCACCAGAGCTGCGTAATCATCCTTATTTATCAGGCATGCTGGCTTATACAGCAATTACCTGCAAGTTCATACAGCAAATGTTTGGCTCTCTCAGATCCACTCAGCTCTGGATCACTCAATGGGATTTCTGTACTTTTAAAACAATGGACCAACAACATTCAGAATAAGTTTATCAAAACAATAACATCCTACAGGCCATGGCTTGGGAGTGATCAGTCAATGCCCCTCCCAGAGGGATGACCACTCTTCTCCTTATCTCAAAGCACAGTTATAACAGGACAGGTTTACACATATAGCAGTTGTTCTATGAATTAACTTTTTTTCTTAAAGAGAGGGAGAGACAGAGAGAATCAATTTTTTTTATTTTTTCATCTGGCCTTCATTTCTCTGAAACTTAGTTGTGTACGTGGTGCTGGGGTTTGAACCCAGGTCCTTGCACATACCAGGCAAGTGGTCCAATGGCTGAGCCACCACTCCAGCCCCATATGAATTAACTTTTAAAATGCAAGTTCCTGAACCATTTGCCTAGTCAGCACAAGGAGTTGGTTAAAACATCTAGTGTATTCATAGAGACCTGCAACATATCACCTCTGGAACCAAAATAAGATTGCAGTGTAGCTGAGTGCACACAACTGTAATCCCAACAGCTCTGGAGGCTGAGGCAGGAGGATCACAAGTTCAAAGGCAGCCTCAGCAATTTAGCCAGGCCCTAAGCAAATTAGCAAGATCCTATCTCAAAATTAAAAATAAAAAGGGCTGGGAATGTTGCTCAGTGGTTAAGTAACTCTGGGTTCACCCCCTGATACCAAAAATAAAGGATTGTAGTGTAAAGGCTCTCAAACATAAATGTGTAAAATCTATGAAAATGCAGGGTCTGACTCAGGAAGTCAGGGTGGGGCCTAGATGCTGCATTTCTAACAAGTGCCAGGTGATGGCCAAGATGTCCATGGATCTTACCCGGAAACCAAGGCCAGAACAAAGTGTCCCCCAAAGTGCCTGTGTTAATGCAGGAATATTCAGAGGTGATATTATTAGATTGAATGGACTGGGTGGTAACTGTAGGCAGAGGGAGCATGGCTGGAGGAGGTGGGTCACTGGGTGTGCACTCTGGAAAGGTTCATCCTCCCAATGGCCCCATCCCCCTCTCTCTTCTTGGCCACTGTGAATGGAGCAGCATTCCTCTGCCACATCTTTTCAGAGAGTTTGAGTCGCATAGCACTTCATGTGAAACAGGTAACAATGTAGATTTTGACAATGTAAACAATTCAGCCAGAATACACCAAAGTAAAACTACCACAGCTGAGAAGTGGTACAATACATTTTGTGTGCATTTTTGTACTTTACTAGAAATAATGTTTAAAAGAGATACTAAGTTGTTTTGCTTTTCTTTCTTTTTCTACTCATTCTTAGGGTGGTCCCTGTTAGAGGTTTTGCCTAAGGTTAAGCCCAGTTGTGGACTTTGCTCAGTTACCCCCACACACACAGAAGGAGGGACCAGAGGAAGTGCAGGGTATCCACCTGAACACAAGCTCCAAAGGTCCACAGACCCAAAAGTGGTGGGAAGGGCACTACCACAAGCTTCTCCACTCACTCTACACCCTTTCTGGAAACACTCCATAACACAACAGCCAAGCCCAAGCGGACAGCACCTTAGTCCAGAACTTGCTGTTTCTTAAACAGGAGACTGATGAACTAGCAATTTTAGGCCATGTAATAGTCAATTGCCTCCCCATTCCTACCCTTAAAATCTATGACCGTTAACAATAGCCAAATGTCTAAAGCAGGCAAAAGCCAGAGGAAAAAATAAAGATAAAATACAAAACAATTACTTGAAGTACCCAAGTAGAAGTGCGGTTGGGACTTTTCAATAAAATTATTTTTTTAACTGGTAAAAAACTGTTTTATTATAAAGTTCAGTGGTTTTCCATCTACAGATAACAGCCATTGGTGAATCATGAAATCATTTTCATGGATCAGAATCAGGCAGTTTAAAAATGCAATGGACACGAATGTCTGGCAGTTCAAAGGAGAAGTATTGCTTCAGGAAAATTCTCGGGGATATGTGTATGTGTGAATACTCAGATATGCAGTAAAGCACTTTTTTTCTTACTGGACTTTGCTAAAAACACCCAACTATATTTTACTTTATGACAGAGAAGGGCGTTTAATGTCTTTACTGTTTTCAATCTATTTATTTTTACTGCATTCACTTGGCATTTGATTGCCTTAGCTAGATAGATGAACTCAGAAAAGTCTTTTTAAATATTGTGTTGTGCTTTCCACTATAGATTCCTTTAACTCATATATCATGCTTAATTCATACATATAATAAAGTACCTTCAAGTCATACATAATATTCATAAGTCATACTTGATCTACACTCTATTCCTGGATATCATACCAAGTCCTCAACTAACTGTTCAATAAACAGGATGCTTAGCAGGGCAGTGAGGATTTCACAGTTTTCAAATTACAAGAGCACCATCTTCTGGTGAAATACTTTCTTTGTAGGGAGGGTGTTAGGGAACTGCCAAACATGTCCTGATTTTTCTGGCAAAAAAAAAAAATTGCAATTTCATCACAAATACATCGAAATTTTGCAGAGCTCTTTATTCCATTTTGGAGTTTCACTACATCTGCCTTCTGAGAGGAGTCCTTCTACTCCTCAGCAGTGAAAGGAGCTAGTCCTTCCTTCCTGGTTTTCCGTTAGATTCAGCGGGTTTCAAGTTTCAGCTCCTCCTTTGAATTCCAGCCTGCTGAGACTTCCCTCGAGAATCTACCAAAATGGAGCCTCTGGCTGCTCACCCGTTAAAATGTTCCGGGCCCAAAGCAAAGGTATTTGCAGTTTTGCTCTCTATGGTTCTATGCACAGTGATGCTGTTTCTTCTACAACTAAAATTCCTAAAACCTAAAATCAACAGCTTTTATGCCTTTGACGTGAAAGATGCAAAAGGAAGAACTGTTTCTCTGGAAAAGTTTAAAGGCAAGGTAAGTTTCTTCTTCTGATTTTACTTCTATTGATTTTCCACCTCTCTGCTTTTTCTCTTAATAGAACCAATGCCTTGCCATTGCATAGTTTTAAGTTAGAATTTGGTCTTCAAAGTAATGTTATTAGTACATCACTTTAGTTATCAAAGTTCTGAGAATTTACATAGTCTCTAAACAGTATCTTTTCTCAAAATGTTCTAACTTTTGTGCTAATAATACTTTTAAGTTATCTAGAAACTGCTTGTAGTTAGTAATGTGAATATGGTAATGTTTACTAATAAAAAGTATTAATTCTATAATCTAACATTAGAAATCACTCTATCAATGACCATATTGTCATTTATTTTTAAATAAGTTTTCATGTGTCCCTCATGCTTTTTAATGGCAGTAACATATCCGTCTTAACTCATGCATCTAGGCTATGATTTTCAATAAAATTGAAATGACTAAAATGTATGAAATCATCAGAGGTTATATTCCCTAAAATGGCTTAGGATTTTAACTACAGGCCGGAGGGCTTTTTAATGCTCTGCTTCACTTTCCGGTTGGATGTTTTTCTTTTTCCGGGAGGTTTCACTAGTTGTAAACGTGGCTAGTGACTGCCAGCTCACAGACAGAAATTACTTAGCACTGAAGGAACTGCACAAAGAGTTTGGACCATTCCACTTCAGCGTCCTGGCGTTTCCGTGCAATCAGTTTGGAGAATCGGAGCCCCGTTCAAGCAAGGAAGTAGAATCTTTTGCAAGAAAAAACTACGGAGTAACATTCCCCATCTTCCACAAGATTAAGATCCTAGGATCTGAAGCAGAACCCGCATTTAGATTTCTTGTTGGTAAATATATTTGCCTCACCAGTATGGTGCTTTTAATTACTTTTCATTCTTTTTTTTTTTTTTTTTTAAAGAGAGAAGGACAGTGAGAGTGAGAGAGAGAGAGGAAGGATCAATTTTTATTGAGTTTTTCACATGACTTTTGTTGCTCTGACACTTAGTTGTGTACTTGGGTGCTGGGGTTTGAACCCGTGTTCTTGTGCATTCTGGGCAAGCGCCATAACTGCAAAACCACCTTTCCAGCCCCTACTTTTCATTCTTAAATATGCCAGGACTATACTTTCCTATTTCGTTTGAAATGTTTTATTGGGAAAATTTCATAAAATTATTAAATTTTTCTTGGTAATTTTCTAGAAGTTATACTCCCCTAAAATCAGTGTTTGATCTTATATGGCAAAAGAATTTTATTCCATTACATTTTATTCCTTATGACCATCTTCCTAAAGATTTTACTTAAAGTATGGCCATGGCTTTTTTCACAAAATATCTCAATTTTTATTTTGTGTAACTAGCATTTTGGAGAAATGTCTATTCCCCTTGTTAAAGCTGCACATTTCATTAATATTGCTGAGCATTATCAACTGAACATATCTTTGTGGTTAATTTTATATTGCCTTTCTTATCTGAGACACTATCAAGGATGAATATCTCACTTTACCAGGTTTTTGCTAAAATTCAAAAAAAAATAAAAATTTTAAGAAAGCCGTAATATTAGGCTTTCTCCACAATTAAGATAGCCCCCGAAGTCTATTTAAAGACTTTCTGAAGTAAGTTAGCCTAAAAGCAGTGTGGTATAAAGGCTTTGGTTTTACCTGGGTACAAGGCCGTGCTCAGTTGCCTTTGCTGTGTGGCTTCAGACACATGAATTAACTTCTCTGTACCTACCTGCTTCCTCATTTGTAAAATGGGCCTACAGTCAGTACCTACCTCCTAAGAGTTTTTTGGAGGATTAACTGGGTTCATAGTAAAACATACACTGTTCACTTTGTGCCAAACATTACTCTAAAGGACATTCAGCTAATGCTCTATCATCTAACTTATTCTGATGATTTCTTTAGTCTTATTTTTGCCATAAATAATTTGAGATTTGACATAACTATGACCTCAGGCATATCATGTCAAGCTTCAATTCAACAAGCAAGATATTCTATAATATTTTATGTAAGTATAACAGATACTTCCAAAAACATTATATTCAATATCTAGGGAAAGTTGATTTAATGCCTAACACCACAAATACCAACCAGAGTGAAGTCTTCATTCCTTTAATTTCTGGGGTTTATTGAAGAAAGAAAAGCCAGAATACATGCCCTTAATCATTCCTCAATCATAACAGCCAAATCCTTGGGCATACTAGTCTTCATCACTAAAAAAGCTTGCAAAACCCCACTTACTCTATATAATCAGAAAGATAATAGTTCACAATGAAACTATTATTCTGTATAATTAAAATGCATGAATTAAAAAAAATAGCAGTTGGGGCTGGAGCAGTGGCTCAGCAGTTACAGCGCTTGCTTGGCATACGCAAGAACACAAGTTCAAACCCCAGCACCACGTACACAACAGAATGTTCGGGCAACAGAAATCTCATGAAAAACTAAATAAACTTGTTTCTCTCCCCCCCCTCTCTCTCACTGTCCCCTCTTTATTTTAAAATAAATAAAATAAAAATTTTAGAAAGGGCTGGGGAATTGGCTCAGTGGTGAAGCACCCCTTGGGTTCAATACCCAGTACTGCAAAAAAAAGAAAGAAAAGATTAAATGAGAGGATGCATCTAAAGGACTGTGCATACTTTACTAGGCACATGGTAAGCACTTGATAAATTTTAGTTATGCTTATAGTTATTATATCATTATTTCTGATGTTCACCAATGATGTGAACATAAATTCTGAATTATATGCATGGAAAAATCCACATTTCTTACATTAAATTTATCAAAAGAAGTCATAATTTCTCAAAAACAAAATGGCCAGATTCCTTGTCATTTTCAGCTATATAATATGTAATAACATTAAATCCATTCATATATTTAATATGAAAATTAATCCATAAATTTTCATTACCAAAGACTTTTATATTTTAAAAATGCTGAGAAACAAATTTTTGAGTTGGGACATGGTAAATTTCTTATTTAGATCAACAAATCTAAACAACTTTGGGGGTTGTGGGGGGGGTAGCTCAGTGTGGTAGAGCTTGTGCATACTTGCCTAGTATGCACAAGATCCTAGGTTCAATCTCCAGCACCAGAAAAATTAAAAATTAACAACTTTCATTTCATGGTTCTAGAACAGTAGAGTCATCAGTGAACCCATCAAGTATATTAAAACCTGGTTACTCAAACTTGTGCTCTGCTTTGGGTGTTCATTTTGCCTTGATATTTTGACATTCCTAGAACCTGATTCTAAAGTTGTCACTTATGCAGGCAGACACTAATAGAAATGAAATCATGACAAAGAATAAAGTTATGCTCATGAAAATGTGTTCTGTATATTTTAGATTCTTCAAAGAAGGAACCAAGGTGGAATTTTTGGAAGTATCTAGTCAATCCTGAGGGTCAAGTTGTGAAGTTCTGGAGGCCAGAGGAGCCCATTGAAGCCATCAGACCTGATATAGCAAATCTAGTTAGACAAATCATCCTAAAGAAGAAAGAGGACCTATGAAAATGCCATCAAGCCATTCCAATGCAAGAGCTGGCACAGAGAAATGGCTCCCTGAGGATGTGATCTCATTTTTAAATACTTTGACAACTAAATGCAGCACTGAAGGATGATTTTTTTTTTTAATGTTGTCTTGCTAGTCCATGGTAATGAATGTCCTCAGGACAGAGATGTAACCCAAAGCTTTAAAAAAGTAGCCAAAGAATCCAAATGAAATATATTAAATACTTCATCTGACCATACTAAAGATTACATAATACATAGTCACCAATGTGCTTCCATATCTGTTGTCAACTTGCCAATCTTGGATTGTACTTTATGGAAACACCAACACCCAAGACCATTGTTTGGATTCAAGAACTCTGTGTGTGACCAAAATTTGTGATATAACTATAAATGGCTATGTTGATGTAATAAAGCAAATACTAGAAATGTAAAAAAAAAGTATGTATATATATATATATATACACACAAACACACACAAATCCTTACATATCTTTGTTTTGTGTACAGAATTTTGTTTTTTTAAGTACAGGTTTCTAGTGTGTTTTACTAAATGCAATCATTGATAAGTGATATTATAATGCTTGAAAAAGTCACCAAAATTCAATAGAATAATTGAGTCCACCTTATTTTTAAGTGAAAATCCCAAGTGTAGGAAAAAAGTCATGAGTATGTAAGCATATGGCATTGACTGCTTATAAATTGATTTAGCTTGCAATATATTCAGACTAAATTGGCCATTTGAAAATAATTCATGTGGCATCATTCTGATAGCTAAAATAGTGAAAATCAACAGCAGTCAAAATTCTAATGTTAGGAAGTGGGGAGGGGAGATTACAATCACATGAGTCCTAAAATGTAGACTTTTTAGTAGAGACATAATATAATTTTTCTCCCCAAATCATGACCATTTTTTGTCAGCCTTGTAATTATTGACTAACAAAATACCCTGCCAAAGTTGGTGAAGGTTAATTATTACCACATGAAATATGTATTCATTGCATAAAATAATTAAAGAGGAAGAATAAAGCAAAATGTGTATGAGGAAAAAAATGCAGAAGAAATAGCCTGTGACTTGACTACCAAATTCTGACCTGACAGATGGTGAAGATATTTTTGTGGTGAATTCACACAAAACACCACCACAGTATATAGTTCTGCATTTGGACTAAATTCTTAGGGAAAAAAATTCTTGGAGCACTTTCTGCTCCAGAGTGTCCAATCAACCACTCAGCTACAAGTGTGTTTAGTGTGATATTTGGTGGGGGTGGAGGCATAGTTTCTATCAGAGGTAACGAAGATTTTCAGGGATAGCCTCAAGAACACCACATTAGGATATCAGCAAACCTGCTTCCACCTTCTCAGCTACTGCATGACTTTAGAGTCCCTTTAACTTCAGTTTCCTCCTCTATATTAAGTAGGGGATAGAAAGGAACAAAGAGCCCTTTCCGGCTCTAAAAGTCAATGAACATACTTGACAGGAAAGAAATCAGAACTAACCTGAACTGTTGGCAAGGACACGGGAGCTACCTAACAAATCTAGCAAGTATCCTTTGCAATTTCACCCCAAGGGTCTATTAGCAATTGAATTCTGAGCCTCTAAGCAAAATTTTGATTCAGGTAACCCTGCCAAGTGTTGCCACATGGCCCCCACTTAATTCCTTGCTCCTCACAGTGCGATGGCACTGCCAGGGTGTTTTCATGTACTTGTATTAGGGATGTGAGCAGAACTGCAGGTGCCAGCCCCACATGGGCAATATACTCCCCACTGCTGGATGGTAACAGATGCACTGAGAGATGGTCTTCACTATCCCCCAGTCACTAGTTCTCTCCAAAGCCATATAAAATCCACTTCTTCACTTACTCTCCGACCCTGGTTACTTTATCTAACCTACTGCCTCTTCAATAGCCAGTCTCCCCTTGCCCTTTGGCTATCCAAAGCAGACAGCACCATATATACAACTAGAGTTGGAGAAACAAAGGCCAGATGGAAAAATAAAATTCTCTCTCATTCTGTCCCTCTTTCTTAAAATATAAAAATGAAAAAGAGAAGGAGGAGAGGAGAGGAGAGGAGGGGGGGAGAAGAAGAAGAGGAAGAGGAAGAAGAAGAAGAAAGAAGAAGAGGAGGAGGAGGAGGAGGAAAGAGAAGGAGGAGAGGAGAGGAGAGGAGGGGGGGAGAAGAAGAAGAGGAAGAGGAAGAAGAAGAAGAAAGAAGAAGAGGAGGAGGAGGAGGAGGAGGAGGAGGAGGGTGGAGAAGAAGAAGAAAATGTGTCGTATGTATTCCCTTGAAGAAAGGAACTGTGACTGTGTCCAATCAGGATTCCCAAAGGATAAGGTTATGTGTGCTGAAAGAGTGAAGCCATTTGCTGATGTGCTGCCACTCATACGGCAAAGATCTCACACAAATACTGTTGGACAAACACATTAGAAAAAATTGCATCTTAAATTAAGCAGTGCTTCTTGAATGTTGTCTAAAACAAAGACTGCAACAAAACCCTAAACTAAGAAATATAACAGGAAAATATCAGGCATTACATAAAAGGCTATTTAGCTGGTGTCTTCATGACAAAGGAAATGACAAAATCAAATGTGTTCTGAGTTAAAATTGACTTGAAGCCCAGGTATTTTGTTGGAGGACAGAAAATACTTCATACTAGCTCCTAATCATCATTTTATGGCAGATGTAATGGGAGGGTATTGGGAACTGGAATAAATATGAATTTGCCTGAAATGTACCCTGAACTGTACTTCATTATCTTAATGTTTAATATCTTTAGTGTGTGTATATATGTATGTATGTGTATATATATATACACATATATATGTATGTATGTTATATATTTTTTTCAACAGTTCTAGCATATATAGCACAACTATAGTGATGGCTGTTAAGTGTTTAGCAACAGATTCTGTAGGAAGAATCCTGACTTGTGGCATTTGCCAATGTAAATGCCCCCCTGTGGCCAATTTCAATTATGGTTTCATAACTAGGCTGCAAATTTTCTGAAAATGTAATAATCGGTTCTCACAAACCAATACAATCTGGCTCCAGCACATCAAAATTCCTAAAAATTAGAGTTAAATCAAAGAATCAGAAGGATTTCCAAAGAAAAATCTCTAGAGGAAAAAAAACATTATATATTGTTTTTGTCATAAATATACTATTTTGACAGTTTATATAAAAATGTGTAAGTATATAAAGTTTACACTAAAATCTTTCAACCTAATTGGATCATCTGCAGATAATCATTTGAAAATTTTTAAAAAAGTACTCCAGGAGAATACAAGAGAGGGAAGGAGAAGAGGAGGGAAAGACAGCCCCCCAAAAAAATCAAAAACTGTTATCACTATGTTTATTTTCTTTAAAAAACATTGTTTCAGAAAACTGTCTTGCATGAGCTGAAGTGTTAGGTGGTCCCTGTACAAAGCATCACCTTAATTAGCAGTGTTTCTTTGAAGAAAAACAAAAACAGACGTTTGGGTGGAACTGATAAGGGGATGCTCTGTCCACATTTAGTCCTCACTGATTTTGTCTTTTCCATGAATTAATAAAATTCAACTAATCATTATACCTAGAAATTAATCCATCTCACTCTTCCCCCTGTTGCCTTCCCCTTCTACAGCCAAACTATTAGGGCCATACCTTGCAGAGGGAGACACATTCTCTTCTGGAGGAATAAAAAGCAGCAAGGAGTAGGGATGAGAAAGGCATTCAGAAGTCAGTGATGGGGAGCAGTTACATTCCCAGCTCAGAGAATAGCAGAATGATAACCAGAAGAGAAAATACCTCACTACCAGCAGCACAGCCTCCTTCCTCCCCATCAATCCCAGTGTGTATCCCTCACTCCTTTGGAAACATTTTCTTTTTTAATTGATTCATCTTTCCCCTTACCCACTGATCTCTTTAACTTATTTTTATTTCATTCCATTCCTTCCCTCCTTTCTCATCATCTCAATAATATGAAACTAAGGAACAGCTTTAAATATGTATTCAGCTTATTGAGTAAATACTGGTGTTTGGTGTTTTGTGTCTTGCTTTTTAAAAATAATAAAACACAAAGGACAAGCCTTCTAAATTTAGTAGATTTTATTTTTATAGATAGGTCAGTGACTATTTATATAAAATAACATGTTAAAATTTAACCTTTAAAAAAAGATGAAAACAAGCCAGGTACAGTGTTGCACACCTATAATCCCAATGACCCGGGAGGCTGAGGCAGGAGGATCTCAAGTTCAAGGCCAGTCTCAGCAACTTAGGCCCTAAGCACCTTAGTGATACCCTGTCTCAAAATTTTAAAAAAAATTAATTTTTTAAAAGGGCTAGGGATGCAGCTTGGTGTTCAAGTGCCCCTGAGTTTAATCTCTAGCACCCTACCAAAAAAAGATGAAAACAATAAACAATATTTACACCATTATGAATTCTTAAACACAAGCATCCTAAAAATAGAATCACTGGGCAACAACAAAATGAGAAATGACATTTGAAAGTAGTAAAATGCATAAAAATCAAATTATAATACCTATTTTACCCTATGTTCTAGAAATGTCTAAAGTTAAATAAGCATAAAAATTACCAATAACTTACAATTTAGTTTAATAGAGATTGTGCTGTATTTCTTATATCTTTTCTCGAGTATAACTAATAGATCAGATCATGAAAGTCAGTTCCACTAACTTGCTGCAAAAATATCCACATTAGGACCCAATTTGTCTGAGACCCAAAACATATCTGACCCCACTCCATAGGTCAAAACAGCATCCAAGGGAATGAGAAAATATTTAAAATAATATTTATAGTCAATTCTTTAGATCTCATGCTTTCTTCCAAATCTGGATGTGAGGGTGATCCGGCTGCGACATTTGTCATCCATTGATCACCATGGTTGATTCAGCTGCTCTGGTTGGCTAGGTGGCTGTCCCCTTCCTCCTCACCCCTGCATGTGCCTCCCTCCCAAAGCTGTGCCTTGGCCAAAGAGGACGACCTTCTCCCATACAGGAGGACTGTTCTTCCAGTCAAGGGCATATGAGTAGCTGTACTCCCCTGCTATAACCACCAAAAAAGCTCTCAAGGTCCAAATGTTATATAAGCCAATAAATAAAATTTATAGAAAATTGAGTTAAGAACTGAGGTGAATATTCCAAACAACTCAACCCATTCTCCACTAATAATAATAATAACAATAATAATAATAATACTCAGTTTTCTCTATATTTCGAGTGAAAATGTTTTTAGTCAACTCACTTATTGGGAAATTACTTCAATTCTCCCTTCAGCTGTCTACACAACATGGTCATAGAAGCCTATAAGAAACTGATGGCTCAGAAAGAATACCAAAGACTTAGTTGAAAACTTGAGGAAAGATAGAACTGTCGATATATTCTATATCTTTTATTTTTAAAATACATAATTTCACAATTACTTTAATACTGTTTAACCAAGACACCAGCCAAAAATATTACTTGAAATTTTTAAAGTAATTATGGTACTTTCTCCATCATTATGAAGCTGCCTATTGTATTAAAATTAAGAAATCCAATAGCAATAACAACTGTTAGGGTAAATAGAGCACTGCCTCATAGCAAAACAGTATACGTATTACAGATTTAATTATACTCCGATGTCATTGTATATGTAATAAGATAGCAGTTGCATGTTAGCTGATGCCATTTACATATCAACCAGCTAACAATACACTGCCAACCTATCACACACAGGTAACCAACACACATCATTAACAAGAGGAATTTATCCAGAAGCAAGTGGCAGGGTAGCTGTGGCTGCTGACTTGACCTAAAGCAGCCAGCTAACAATACACTGCCTACCTGATTCAGGTCATTGCTGCTTTCCGTGAAGTCGCTGAGGCCAAATTTCTAATATGAAACACAGTGCAGAACTTTAATCTTAATAGTCACACTAAAATTATATGCAAAACTTGTTTCTCCAAAACTATTATAAAAAATAGTTGGGCTGGAGTGCTTGGCTGGCATGCACTAGGACCTGGGTTCAAACCCCAGCACCACATACAAAACTAAGTGTCAGAGAAACAAAGGTCAGATGAAAAATAAAATTGATTCCCTCTTTCTCTTTTTCTCTCTTCTCTTCTCTTAAAAAAGTCATTATTTACACAAATCTAGATAAAAACACAAAAGTTTAAAACTTCTTAAAACTTTCACAATACTTATGCTTATGTTTTCCAAATCAGAAGCTTGGATAATGAAGATACTATTACAATACAAACAAGTTAACCACATTACTTAACTATAACTTTTCAACTTTTTTACTTCCACTTACTAACCAAAAGGTCAGTTATCTGTTTGGCAAAAAAAAAAATCTCAGAGACATGTAAATATATAAACTGGGCATGAGACAAAAAGCACCAACACTGGGGGATGGAAATCAATATTAAAGTATTTAAGGAATTTAAAAGCTTAAATATCATTAGTTGTCTTCCACTACAAATGACACTAGTCATTACATTCTGAAAAAAAATTAAAGAGGGACAGTGAGAGAGAAAGAATTTTATTTAGTTTTTCATGTTGCCTTCACTGCTCCAACACTTGGTTGTGCAAGTGGTGCTGGGATTTGAACCCATGTCCTCCAGCATGCCAAGCCAGTGCCACAACCAATGAGTCACCGCTCCAGCCCCTACATTCTGAAAAATTGGCTATGTGTTCAATTTATAGTGTCACAAAGAATGTAGAAAAGTTGCTAACTAAAAAAATTATTAAAACAGTGATGGGTTTGAAACTGGAATCTTAGGGTAAAGGTTAAAGGAAGGTAAACTGTTTAGAGAGAAACGGTGATAAGAGACTTAAAGGGAATGAGGGTTGTTTATGTAGAGAAATTTTTAATTTTTTATATTTTTACAATGGTTACAAGAGAAACTAAAGGCTTTGGGGCTGTATCTTTCGACGGCTAATTATTACATTGGATTAACTTTAAAATAGCCGACTTGGACAGCATGCCACTTCTCCGCATTGTCCACAAGATGGCACCATTTCCATTTCTTTGAGAAGCATGATTCTGAATGCAGCAGAGGGGAGTGCAACTAGCAACTGTTAACGTTAAATTCTAACAGCCAGCTAGCAATGCACTGCCTGCCTGACACATGCAAGCTTCATCCTTTGCTGTTGAGGTAAAACTAGACAGCACCATTCAGATGCAAACGAGTACCATTATTTGCCAGAGAAATTCAGTTTCTTGAACTTTTTAATAGTATGTAATCAGATTCTGTACTTACCGGAGATTGAGTTTTGTTTTTAATTCTTCTATTTCCAGACCACCCCACACTTCCTCTAAAGTCTTTTTTCTTTCTTTCTTTCTTTCTTTCTTTCTTTCTTTCTTTCTTTCTTTTTTTTAGCAAGAATCAGTTTGCTAGAGATAAGAATGAAGACAAAGAGCAAAGAGGAAGGCAAGCCCTGGACACTTACCTTAGGAGAAATTTGGCTTCTCTGCTGTTTCATGTCTTTGGCAAGCACTCGCATGACATTCTCCTTTGAAAACACAGACAACACATTGAGAAACTGTTGAAGAAAATTATTTCAGGCGTGGAATTTTTCCAGCTCCTGCGCTTGTCAAACCACGTTCACCTTTTTGTAGGCAACCAGGCACCTCCAGAATATAACTAAATCACACACACACACACACACACACACGGTTATAATTTCTTGGTTCTAAGCAAGTTGCAAACGGTGCCTTCCTCAAGTAGTCCCTTTAAAGCGTTGGGCAGGAAAAGAAAAGGGCATTACTCACCCACAGCATCTCTTCTTCGGTCCGTATCCGCCGCCTGGCGGTGCGCTCCAGTTTCCACTCCATCTCTGGCTGACTTCGTCGTCCCTGCAGTTTGACCTCTCCCCACCACTTCTGGTTTTCTCCCCAGGGCTAAGCCAAACGCCAACGCCTAATCATCAAACCCCTGGAGTCTCGTCCCTCAGGTCTATCATATTTCACCACCTACCTTCTTTTCCCCCGACTCTTCCCACAGCCCCACGAGCATTCCCCAGGGTACCAGTTAAAAAGCCCGCGGGGCGGCAGCCGGAGCGGGAATCCCCGTCTCCGTCTTCTCATTCGCCAGCGCCGCGGTGACGTCAAGCCCGGGAGGGATTTCCCCGCGGCCTCCAGGACTCCGCGCGGAGGCGCGCAAAGGAGCGCCAAGCCTAGCCGCCCGCAGTGGCGCGCTGGAGCCAGGGCCGCGCGCCGAGGGCTGTCAACGCGGCAGGAGGCCAGAAGGTTGGCGGGCGAAGAAGCGGGCTCTGGCAGTTCACCTCTTTCGTTTTAACAAAAATATTTCGTTCAAATGGGCTCTGAGCCCTTTTCCTCCGCTCCCACCTCTCTTTCTAGTACCCCATCTTGCCTTTGAGGGATGGGAGGCATGCAGTTAACTCTTGACCTTCTGTCCTTTACTAAAGAACATTGTTCGTGTAAGCTATTGATTTTAGACATGTTCCCAAACCTGCTCATCAGTTCTTCCTCTATTTCAAACAGGCAAAACATAGCAAGACTTCTTGGATGATGAGAAAGAAAGGCATTGACACATGTATTCTATACATTCTTAGCTCAATCTATTGGAAAGGGGCCAGGTTTTGTCACTGGAGCATCTAGTCTATCTTCCTAAACTTAAGTTTGTGTGAGGGTAAAGAGCCGGTGGCAGTGACAAGAAGGACCTCATAAGGAGCCAAGAGCCAGTAAGAAAGCTGAGCAGAGTGGGGACTCTGATAAAAGGGGAGAGGATGATTTGGGGGGCTGAGGGAGGGATCTAGAGGGGAACGACAAGGAGCCAGATGGGCTGTTGCGGCTTTTGCTGCCCTTCTGAGTTGTCATGAAAGGCAAGCTGTGCCATATGGCATGAGGGTAAATAGTGTCTGGGAACACTCCAGGGTCCAGCAGCCCACTTTTCACTCCTCCATCTCTCTCTCTCTCTCTCTCTCTCAGAGAATTTGACATCAGATTGCATTTTGTTCTGATGCAATATGTGGGTTTGTGCATTTTCTGGGGAAAGGGTTCATAGATACAAGACACTCAAAAAGAGTTTATAATTTTTCTAAAAAGTTAAAACTCATTCTAATACTTTCCTTCGTAATAAAAACAAAAAAATGGCATCAAGACTTAAAATCCAACATTAGATGAGTTTCTCATGTACAACGATAAAGGTTAAGGAAAATGCTACACAGGGTAACAATCTTCAATGAGATATATCAAAAACCTTGATAGCCAAACAACTTGGATCAAAAGACCTCTAAGTTTCACCCACGAGAATTCTACTTTCCTTACAGTGCATTCAAAGGTGTACTCTTCCAACTTCCAGTAAATCTTTTCAGCAAACATTGAAGCTAAATAAAGTGAACAATCATTGCATGAGTCAGATGCATTGTTAAATGATCAATTTTATAAATGTCAACTAAAATTTGGCAATAGGTTGGAAATATGAAATCTTTTTTCTTTGCTCCATTTTAAGTATATTTTGCATTTATATATTTTGTACAAAGAATAAAACCAACTCAAGATTGAGCTCATAAATCCATGTAAACTGGAGTTTTTACAATCTGAGGTCTTACAAACACTAAGAAGAGTGAATTATTCCCTTGGAATGGATTTATCTGTAATGAATTTATAAATTGAATTTTAATTTTTAATTCTATAACACACCTATGGACAGTCTCCAAATGCCTTTTCTTTCAAGTGCAAAACAGGAACAGTATTAGTCAAAAATCTTCCTTTAAAATTATTATGCATTTAATATTCAGATTAAAATTTACATCAGGGGGCTGGAGAGGTGGCTCAGTGGTAGAGAGCTTGCCTGGCATGCTCAAGGACCAGGGTTCAAACCCCAGCACCACATACACAGCTAAGTGTTGAACAAACAAAAGCCAGATGCAAAACTAAATTGACTCCTTAAAAAAAATTTACATCAGAATGATGACAATAGAAGGATCATCATTTGGCACATACCTCTGAAATAACTGTTGCAGTTGAGAATTATGAATGCTACAATTTTTGTGCATATAAGCATATTGACCTCTATGATTAAATTTTTTAAAAACGCACAACTTTTCCCTAAACAAACCTGGTGAACACTACCTTAATCAAGTGATCAAAGTTAACATCACCATGAATGAGAACTACTGGCATTCTGTGTACCTCCTGCTATAGTGCACTGAGAATGGAACAACTCAGTTCTACGATATTCTTACCCAAAACGCATAATCTGAATTTAATAGTAAGATAGCACTAGACAAACCCAAATTGAAGGACATTCCACAAAAATAATTGATCAGTACTCTTCCAAAAGTGTCAGTCACTAAGAAGTGTCACAGATTAGAAGAAACTAAGTAGACAGACCAACTGCATGTTGTGAGGCTATGAACTGAATCCTGAACCGTGGGGGGGGGGGGAAGGGCACTGGATAGTTGGAAAATTGTAGAAATTTGAATAATATCTGTAAATTAGTTAATAGAGCAGCAGTAATGATAATTTCTTAGTTATGATCACTGTAGTATGAGTTATGTAAATTGTTAACAGTTAAGGAAGCCACAGGAAGAACAGAATGTTTGTGTTTAAAAATGAGAAAAATTTTAATATCATATGGTCATTCTAATAAAATATATACATATATGTATGTATATATATGTGTGTGTATATATAGTACATTGGGGGAAATGGAAATTCCTGTAATCATTTTGTCTCAATTTTTATCAAATATGGTCTAGGAACAAAGTCTAATTCAAATGTTCATATGTTTGTAATTAACTAGCTCCAATATATTTCCTCTTTGAGAAGGAGGACGTGTAACAAGAAGCCGGGCTGTGAGACGACTGCTTGGCAAAGGGAATGCAGAGGAGATAGAATGTGTCGGAGAAGAGGTGGAGCAAGCAGGTAGGGAGAAAGTGTGGGAAAGTTTGGGTACTGGGGACGGAACCCAGCGGTGTTTAATCCGCTAGCCAGGTCCCCAGCCCTTTTTACTTTTTATTTTGAAAGGGGGTCTCGCTAAGCTGCAGAGGATGACTTTGAACTTGCTCATCCTCCCCAGTCGTAGGATACTCTTAGTGCGCCACTGCGACCGGCAAGGAAAAGCTTCACTTGACTCTCAAATTTGCTCTGCTCTGATCGTCTGAGCAGATCCCCATCGATGGGAAAACAAGAGGATCAAATGCAGATTTTTTTCAGCTACATAACTATACATTAGTTCTAAATAATAATGTTCCCTGCATCGGATAAGCACAATGTAAAACGCTAACTCCCTTCATCCGCTCCCCGACCTCGTCCTTCCCCCAGAGCCTCCCCAGACGGTTCTCAGCGCTTTCACACACACCCGTGTGCACAGTTTGGCCCTAAGAATCTTCCTACATAAAAGGGGATCTCGTTATACTTATCGTTTTGCAACTTGCTTTTTCTACTTCACTGTATTCAATCACTTTTCCAGAAATGCAAACCGGAGAGCTCCCTATCCCCCACTCCAACGGCCGCTCCGCGCGCCTCTCCTGCGCGCTACTCCTCCCGCCGGCTCCAGGCAGGTCCCGCGGGCTCCCGCTTGCCGGCCGGGTTCTCGCGCGGCCCCAGCCCCGCTCTCGCGCCCACTGCGCCCGCGCCCCCGCCCGCCCGCCCGCGGCTCGCGCCCCCAGCTCGCGCGCGCCAGCCCGCTCCGCCCGCGCGCGCCTACTGGACAAAACGGACGGTTGGCCAGGGCTTCAACGGTCTCCCGGGCGCGTGGCCCCGCCTGGTGGGGGCTGGGGGAGCGCAGCGGCGGGTGTATAAGAAAGCGCCACGCGGGTGGGCTAGGGTGGAAGGGAGCGATGCGGACAGGCTGGCGGAGCGAGGAGGGGAAGGAAATCTTTATGTCCCGGACTGCTAAACCCTGAGTGCGTCTGCGCTCCAGAATAATGTAGCTCAAAATATCGCGAAGGAATGGCTGAAAGAACCCAGTTTCAGGGTAAACGTTTCAGTCATAAGAGTAGTAAAGTAATTCCTCAGCTCCGGTTATATGGCTTTTTCCCGTTACTCCCTGATTCCCAAGTACAGGTTTTGTCCTTTAAATTTATTTCTGCACCCATATCCCAATTAAGATGGAGAGTCTTTTGACCAGCTTTTTAAAAAACATAAAAATCAGATCTCTTCACCTCCAAACACTACTTCCTTTAACGTTTTTCTCCCCCGTTGGGTGGTTCATGCATAAGGTACTACCCAAAAAAGACAGTTCCTCACAGTTTCAAGGCAGTTAAGGAAATTATCAAACTGAAACTGGTTTTTTTTTTTAAGTGTTACTACAAAAGATGAAATCAGACGTATGAAGGTAACTTCCTCAAACAAAGGCTGGCTGGTGAATGCTCTAGACTTGAAAATCTACATTTCACTACATATTCTACCAGCACTTGCAACACAACATAAACCAAACAGAAAGAATCATCTATTCCCATTTTGCCCAGACAATCTATTTATAACCTCCTATGTGTGCCCTGTTGCCAATATAACTATCTTTTTGATGGCCCAGACTCAATTTGCCGCCTTTAACTGTCCAGCCATCAGAGTCATTTTCCCCTCTGTAGCGTTATTACATCTGCCCTCTGATAACTCAACCCCGTCCATTCATTTAGCATATATTTTTACATCTAGAAAGCACCATCCACTATGCAAAGCGGTGGAGATCCAGAAGGGAAAAAAAAAAAAACTATTTTGAACTATTTCCCCTGACCAGTAGTATCCCTTCCTGACACACAGAATTAAATTCCAAGTTTTCTAGCTCACACACAGGCCCTCTACAACTGAATTTATCTCTGCTATTCTCATGTCATTACCACAATACCACCAATACCTCCTATCTCCTGTAACATAGTTGATTTCCAGTACCCTCTGCCTTCAGAGAGGCCTCCTTTTCCCCTTTATTCTCCTGGCAAAATCTTTTTCTTCAAATTCAGCTACCTTTTAAAAAAAAAAGCCTTCTCAAATTCTGCTAGATTCTTTCTCTTCTTTATGCTCCCATAGCATATTATTTGATCTCTAGTCTGCTTAATTCCAGAGTGGGGGGGGGCAGGGAGGAGCAGGGAGGGACCGGTGGGGGAGGGAAGGGGAGAGTAGTGGGGAAGAGAGAACGTCCCACTATATATTGTAAGGTCCAAGATTTTTTATAAGGATCTTGTCTTACCCATTGTGTCCTCTTCAGAGATTAGCTCAGCACTTTGCACATTGTGAGCTTTGCATTTGGTTGGTGCTCAATAATTTGTTCCCTGAAACAATTTGGATCTTTTCTAACTCATGAAAGTAGGATAACTGAGTCACAAAAGAACAATTTAACATGGCTATACTTAGAATGTGATAAATTCAGCTTTTAGAAATTTGAGAGTTAAAAAGTGTAGAGTGGATAGCAAAGGTTCCAGGAGTAAGTCAGGTCCCAGTGTTGACACTTGCTGATTGTCTACCTTGGAACATGTTATTTCACCCTTTAAGTTTCAGATTCCTCAACTGCAAAATGAGATGATTATTAGATACTCTACAGATTTATGATGAGTATCAAGAAAGAAAATAGGAGGCCTTAAAAGTATTAATCTCTTTTTTGGGTGCTTAAATGGCTAACTTAAAAAAGCATTTGTATGTCTTTATAAAATGCATATTCAGATGACAGTACCTGCAGATCCAGCACCTACTTGAAACAGGAGTCTGACCCATAATAGGTGGTCAATAGATATGAGTTTTAAACTTCCACTTCAGTTCTTTACATAGAAATTTAGTAAATCAAGAGGAATCCACTGGCTGCTTTAGTTAGAGCATATACATCTACATTTAAATGGGCTACAGTTCTGTGCTCACCAAGCAATCTTTTGATTTATGGCTTAAACTAAAGCCTGGGGACATTTACCCTTAATAGGAAAGTGTCCCCACTCTAGATAGCCATATATTTCCAATTTTAAATGAATTGATTCTTGCTTGACTTGAGCTTACTTAATATAAGTACCCCATAATTGCTGCAAATTAAGAATAGTTCTGGAGAACTAGAACTGAACTGCAGTGGTGAGAAAAGTTGGTTTTGGCTCCAGGCTACACTCTTGCTCTGCCATTAACCATTTTGTCGTGTGTTACTCCTCTCTAAAAGTCTGGTTACTTTTATAAAATGAGGAGAGAAGGAGCTCTACTCCGTATCACTACAGCTTACAAATTACCAATCAATGTTATCTCTCACAGTACCACCCGACTGGAAAACCCTGTTGGGAATCAGTCAATCTCTCAACGTGTCTGATCACAGTAACACCAAGGACCACTGGAAAAGTAGCCCTAACACATGAGAAGTTAGTGTGCCTGAGTTTAACAGCAAAGTGCCACCGAGGGGCAATTTGGGGCCTAAAGCCCTATAATAGTCTTTTTATAAAGCCAGAGGGTGAAGAATTCCAAGGGCACATCAAAAGGTGACAAATTTAAAATCCATATTTGTCTTAAGTGTCTTGTGACTGCTTGCTCGTATACCTACTTTTTCCAAGTTCTCCAGGGTCTACAGATACTTTAGATACAAACTTTTGTGACAGCATTTGATCTTATCCTATTTATAATCTAATAAATTACCCTATTACTCTTTCTTGGATTCTAGAAGATCAGGACTCCTAGGTCAAGGTCAAAGTCTTCATTACAACACAGCAAGAGGTATGACTATCTGTTTACAACATTCACTTTGCCCCAATTTCCCACAAAAGGGGTGCAGAAGGCCCAAATATATTCCTGTACTCACTCTGGACTGCATTAGAAAAGAGACGAAAGCTTAACTTGGAGAACACACTGTTTTTATAAAACTAATAGCAAGGTTGTTCTTTGTCCCAGGTTACCTCAACTGTCAAGGTGGCTTGCTATAAGTCAGTTCTAAGAAATGACTCAGAGTTATCCTTAGCACATGCAGAAAGACATGCACAAATGCTAAAGACCCTGGAGGAGCATCTTCCAAACTCAATGTTATGTTTTCTGCTTTTATTTCTGTAGAAATTATTTTTTAAAGAGAAAATGACAAGCAATTTTATTTACTCACCAGGATTTTGGTTCCAACACTTAGTTATGCATGTGGTGCTGGAGTTTGGACATGGGTCCTCATGAATGTCAGGCAAGTGCCCTACTGATGAGGCACTGCTCCAGCCCTATTTCTCTAGAATTTTATTTCCTCCTTTAAGCCTACAATGATATAAAATATACACCATCTGCCATTTTTCTCCTTTATAGCATAGACTTGTAAAAAGAACATAGACTTTACAGTCAGAGACCACCTGTTGGAAATCTAGCTTTACCATTTACTAGCTATGTGAACTTGGCCAAGTCATTTAATAATGCCTTCTAGAAGGAGAGAGGGAGGAAGGACAGGAGGGAAAAGGGGAGGAATGTGAACCAAACTTGAGTCCCACGGATGTACCAGTTTGTTGAGACAAACTCAACTACTACATATAATTATAATTTAAAAAATCCCTTCTACAGCCTCAGTTTCCTCATATGCAAAATAGTAATAGCAATACACATATTGATATAAGGATCAAGTGGAAAAGAAATTGAGGGGAAAAAAAAGCAAGAGATAAGAGCCAGTCACCAAAAATTGGAAACAAATCCACCAAAATGTCCTTCATCTGCTTTAAAAATTAGCTGGAGATGATTTATAATAGCCAAAAACTGAATACAGCCCTCCAACAAGTGAATGAATGGTCAAGGGAACTATGGTATATCTATACCATGGAATACTACTCAACAATAAAAAGGACAAGCTATTTCTAATCTCCAGGGAACTACGCTGAGTAAAAAAGGCCAATCCCAAAAGGTTACATCCTATAATACTCCATTTAGATAACATTTTTGAAAAGACAAAATTTTGGAAATGGAAAGCAGATTAGTGGTGGAGATTAGGAATGGAGGTGATGGGGGGAAACAGGGTATGGAAATATAAAACAACATGGGGGATCCTTGTAGCAGAATGGTTGTAAATATTGGATTTGATGATACACAAAAACCTGCCCATGTGAAAAAAAGTATACATATAAATTTGAATAAAGTCATTGGATTATATCAGTGTCAACAGTTGCAATACTGCACTGTGGTTTTGCAACATGTTATCATTGAAGAAACTGGGTAACAAATGAACAGAATCTCACATTTGTTAAAACTGCATGTGAATCTACAATTATCTCAATTTTTTATTTAAATGTAACTAGTGAAAATGATGAAGCATTTTGCTTTCTAGCAATGAGTCCTATATAACCATAGAATTTGTATGCTTCCCCTTTTATATCATTTCCACAGTCTGATTTTTAGAGATCTACAGATGACTGGAAATTTATTTGAAAGATTCTCACTAAATTGCCAAGACTAGCCTCGAACTTACAAACTCTCCTGGCTCAGCCTCCAGAGTAGATGGGATTACAGGTGTACACCACCACACCCGCTACAAATTTAGATATGAGAAAATTTTGTTAACCCACCACAGGGTTTATAAAATATTAACAACATCAAAATTACTTCAATTTTTCTAGTGTTCATTTAGCTTATTAAATTTATTTCTAAATTTTAAAAGCATTTATTTTCTTTAAAATTCAGTTAATATGACAGATTATTAGTTTACATTCCAAATAGATGAAACTTCCATTGAGGGGGGTTTTATTATAATTCCATTTATCTCCTTCATTCTAATTGAAATAATGTGTTCAAAAGACAACTGGTATATGATGTTCTATAAGTTCTGATGCAAAAAGTTGATTTTCACTTATATTTTTCCTTATTAGGTAATTTTAGCATTAATGAAATAGGTCATATTCAAGAAAAACATCTCTCCTTGAAGTATTTTTATTTTAAATTTTATATGACTGGTAAATTAAGGCATTTTCAAAGTTTGGTCTTTTATCCTTTTAATAATTTATGGAATGTGGTAGTATGGAGAGACAAAAGAGGGAAATTCGTTAAGTGAGGAAGACTCACTTTGAAATCTCTAGACTGATCATGTCCATGTGAGAGCTTCACTAACTCCTCCTCCCATTTCTTTTCCAGTTTGTTTCACTATGTTTTCATCTTTACTCTTGACAATAATAAGAGCCAAAAATTTCAGAATATATTTTAAGTGTTTTATCACTTCTTCTGCTTGTTTTTTAGTATGCTAATCTTTTGACTAAATGAGATTTTTCACTCCTCAGAGCATTAGCTATGAATTGGTTTCAGTTGCTGCACTTTTGAAAATTGAAATTATTTTTAAAACTTACCTTTTTTTGAACATGAGAATACCTCAGATCTTTTTAAAAACTTAACCCAAGGGTCAGAGAGGTCGCTCAGAGGTTATGGCAGTTGTCTGGCATGTACGAGGACACAGGTTCAAACACCCCAGCACCATGTACAAAGAAGTGTCAGAGCAACAAAGTCCACATGAAATACTAAATAAAATTGATTCTCTCTCTCTCTCTCTCTCTCTTTCTGCCCCTCTCTCTCTTAAAAAAATCCACATATAATCATGTAGTACTTACATTTCTAAATGTTCATTCAAATACATAAGTCTACAGGAAGCACAACAAATTAAACATGACTTTGTTCCATGTACAAATTATTAGAGCACTAAATATCTCAAGCACTCAAAGGCCTTTTTATTGTTTGAGATCAAAATGAAGTACATGGAATAAAGACCTTTAGGACTGGTGATGGAGCTCAGTGGTAAAGTGCTTGCTTAGCATGCATGAGGGCCTGGATTCAAACCCCAGCATGACCAGAAAAAAAATTACTCTAAAATTTATCAGATTTTACCTTTGAAAAATTATATGAGGGGGCTGGAGCAGTGGCTCAGCGGTTTCGGTGCTTGCCTGGCAAGCATGAGGACCCGGGTTCAAACCCCAGCACCACATACGCAACTAAGTGTTGGAGCAACTAAGACCATGTGAAAAACTAAATAAGGTTGTTTCTCTCTTGCTCCGTCTCTCTCACTGTCCCTCTCTCTTTAAAAAAAAATTATATGAGGATATTATATAGTTTACCTTTTCAATTTAGTAGCTAGCTCACTAGCTACTATGGCTTATCATTTGTATTTTATTGTATAATTGTTTTAAATATATTGTTCTATAATCCCAAATATTTATGATTTGAAAGAGTCAACAAGACTGGAAACATTCATCAATAATATCAAAGTCTAAAATTACTTCTACAGGCTATGAACAAAGCATCAATTACCAAAATAACACTTCGTTGGGCTAAAGGTAAAATATATATGTATCCTTAAAAAAAAAAAACTCAAAAGCTAGCAAAAAACATACTCAAACTACTCTTCCAAGTATGGTTATGGTGGAAGGATAAAAGTAATGATTCAGAAGCATCATCACCATGTTCATATACCCATATGAAACTGCATCCCTGTTGTGCTCTCATCAGCTACAAAATTCTGAGACACTGATCCAAGTGCGTGGCATCTTAAGTCCATGCCATGAAACTGCAAAGAGATGCTGCTGGAGGTGAGATCACCTTTCCTAACAATAGCCACGCGGCCCAACTACTTTCTTCTTTATTAATACAATAAAGCCATAGTGGTAGATGAATAAGAGCATGTCATTCCTCCGCTTAAAGGCCTTCTATGGCTTCCTAAAAGCCAGAATCCCTGACAGAGCACATGCATAGAACGTACAAGGCTCTGGGTCATTCCCCAGAACAGCAAAAAAAAAAAAAAAAAATGAATGAACAACAACAACAAAAAAAAGCCAGAATCTTAACAAGACTAAAAGTCCCTCTGTGATCTGGCCCTGCCTGCCTCAGCAGCCTTCCCTGAACCATGCTTGCTCCTACATTGTTTGCAGTGACCTTTCCTTACCTTAAAGGAGCCATAGGCCTGACATGCACAAGAACACAGGTTTGAACCCCAGCACCATGTATACAATGAAGTGTTGGAGCAACAAAAGCCATGTGAAAAACTAAATAAAATTGATTGTCTTTCTCCCTCTCACTGTCCCTCTCTCTTTAAAACAAAAAAATTTAAAAAGGTATTCTAGCCTAGTATGGTGGTGCATGCCTGCAAATACCAGTGATTCAGGAGGCTAAGGCAGGAGGATCTTAAGTTTGAGGCCAGCTTGGGCAAGGTTCTGTCTCAAAAAAATTTTTTTAAAGAGTTGGAGATGCAGCTCCGTGGTAAAGTGCCCATGGATTTAATCCCCAATATCAAGAAAAGAGTATTTGAATCCCATAGCTCCAACTTAATTTGATTCTGCTAGAGAAATTAATAGTTTATAAACTTGTTTTTCTGCTGTTTTTGGGGGGGATGACACATAAGGACACAAAATATCATGTTTTTATTAACTGGAAATCAGATTATTTTGTTACCTGCTACCAGATGGAAGGGAGGGAAAAGGGAAGGAAAAGAAAGGAGGGAGGAAGGGAGGGAAGAAGGGAGGAAGGGAGGGAAGAAGGGAGGGAAGGAGGGAGGAAAAAAGTAAAGGAAAGGGAAATGGAAAAAGAAGATCTAATCAAAGACACTTTCTGCTTTTCTTTGAATAACCAAACAACCACTAACAACCCTATAATCAGACCTAGTTTAGCAAGCCACAAGCCAACCAAGAAATTCTGTCATCAAATGTGGTAAGCTGTGATTCAAACAACTCAAAAGGTTATTGCTCAAGGGGTAGAATTTTACAATATCCCTGGAAGTTTGAGGCAATATAATTTGAATACATGAATTTGATGTGTCATGGATGCTACCATTCTTAGTTTTTTGATGAATATTCTAAAGCTTTGTCTCCTCGATATTTAATTTAAAAAAAACCAGAAAACTTGAATTACATTGTACTGTGGAAAACTTGCCCCTCAGCTGCACCACAAGATTAGCAGATCATCACACTTAAATGAAACACTTCCAACTGTGCTTATCCAGTAAGCAAACATACCTGTGTAAATACAGAAGCATTTAGTTAACATTTCATGCAGTTCACATTAGCAAGTGGGTCATAATTTCAACACAAATATGTTGACACTTCAGTAATATTATACAGAAGGGCCTGATTTATTAGAGTAAGACAGTGAGGAAAAGCCCTTAATTTCTTCTTCATGGGAATAGGAATCAAACAGAATACTAAGAAAATTTAGAAAGTCAGATGGCCAGCAATTCCTCTGGAAGCTCAAAGTTAACACTGAACATGGGCAGGACCAAACTATCCCTTCTCTCTCTTCCTTTGAATTGTCATAACTACATTCAATTTGAGTTCTTTTAAAAAAATCTACGCTTAAAAAAAATCTGTACTTCAAACAGAATACACTGCCTGCAAAATCAAAAATAATTTCCTCTGGGAGCTCTCAGACCAGAAGGGAAGAGAAGATAATGTAATTATTCTAATGTGACAGAAAGTGAGAGTGATATAATGAAAAGACAAGGTGTTATCAGGGATTTTTTTCATATAAATAAACATAAATGTAACCATACTTAAGCTTTCTTTTCTTAAGGTTAAATAATTTCAACTCCTATTTCTCAATGCTTTGTTTACTGTCCTCCTCTGAATCCTCAGATTTCAATATTTATCTTAGATTATAGAACTCAAAATTGTACTACCATTATAAAGACTTAAAAGGTTGGATTTTGGACAAAATGTCTTGCTTCTTTCAGTTTCCTAGCAGTTTATTCACTTTTGAAATAATTTTAGAAAATGTTAATGATACAATGCATATTTGTTAAATATTCAACCACAGAGTAAGTTGGTTAAATACATTATTCTGCATCTATATAATAAAATGAAATCATTAATTACGTTGGAGGAGGTGGAGTGCAGTTTGGCTTATGCAAGGCCCAAGGTTTGATCACCAGAACCAAAAACAAAACAGAACAACAGCAACAAAAATCATTCAACAAATGGTGCTAGGAAAACTGGATAGCAATAGCAATGTACCGAAAAATGAAGTTAGGTCCTTGCCTTTCACCCTGCACAAAACTCAAACCCTTAGAAATTAGACCAGAAACCTTACAAATGCTACAAGAAAACACAGGGTCAACACTCCATCATATTGATCTGGCAACTGACTTCCTTAACAAGACCTCCAACGCACAAGAAATAAAAGCAAGAATCAACACGTGAAAAGCCATTAAATTAAAAAGCTTCTGCACAGCTAAGGAAACAAAACTGTAAAGAGAGCCTACAGATTGGGGAGAAGATCTTGGCCAGCTACACCTTTAATAAGGTACTAATATCCACAATATATAAAGAACTCAAAAAAACTTAGCGCACACACACACACACACACACAAAAAAAAAAAATACAAATAACCCAATCAATAAACGGACAAAAGAACTAAACAGAAAACTTCTCAATAGAGTAAAAACAAAAGGCCAATAAATATGTGAAAAAATGTTCAATATATCTAGCAATCTGAGAAAAGCAAATCAAAACTACATTGAGTTCATCTAAGTCCAGTCAGAATGGCAAAGATCAAGAATAAGAACAACAATAAATGCTGGTGAAGTTGTAGGAAACAAGAAACATTTGTACATTGATGGTGGGACCGCAGACTAGTACAACCATTCTGGAAAGCAGTAAGGAGATTCCACAAAAAAAAAAAAAAAAAAAAAAAAAACTATGGATGGAACCACCATATGACCCAGCAATCCCTCTCCTGGGTATTTCCCAAAAGATTAAAAATTGGCATACTACAGTGACACAGCCACACCTCTGTTTATAGCTGCAGGATTCGAAATAGCTAAATTATAGAATCAACTCATATGCCCATCATTAGATGAGTGGATTAAGAAATTATAGTATAGTGCTGGAGTGGTGGCTAAACAGTTAAGGTGCTTGCCTGGCATGTGCAAGGACCCGAGTTCAAAACCCACACCATATACACAAGTGTTGGAGCAATGAAGGCCAGAAGAAAACTAAAATTGTTTCTCTCTCTCTCTCTCTCACTGTCCCTCTCTCTTTAAAAAAAAATCATAGTATATACATACAATAGAGTTCTACTCAGCTATTCAAAAGAATAAAATAATGGCATTTGCCAGTAAATATACAGAAATGGAAAATACCATGCTAAGTGAAATTAGTCAAACTCAGAAACTCAAAGATTAAATGTTTTCTCATACGTGGAAACTAGAGTAAAATTAAAGGGGGTGGGAAGGATGAGACTACATAAAGAATCATTCAAATACAAATTAGTAGAAAGCTAAAGAAGTCTAGGAAAGAGAAAGGGAGAGGGGAGAAAAGGGGAGGGAAAGGGGGGATTTATTTTGCACCTCTAAGATACTAAATAATTCCCACGAAACCAATAAAAACTGGAAAAGCGGGGCTGGAGTGGTGGCTCTGCCATTACGACACTTGCCTGGCATGCACAAGTACACGGGTTCAATCCTCAGCACCCACGTACACAACTGTCAGAGCAATGAAAGCCATGTGAAAAACTAAAGATTGGTTCTCTTTGTCTCTTTCTCTCTCACTGTCCTTCTCTCTTAAAAAAAAAACTGGAAAAGTAAAAATAATAAAAGGAAATCAGTAGAAGAAAGGGACAAGGGAGTGGGAGGAGGTGAGGGAGGGGAGAAGTGCTGGGGAGGAATATTGGCCAAATTATATTGTTATATTGTGTGCATGTATGATTATGTCACAACAGATCCCATCATCAAGTACAACTATAACGCACCAATTAAAAATGTGGGAAAAAAAGAACCATAAACACTGCTAAGAAAAAGGAGGCACGGAGTGAGTTATGATTCCTATCATAGCATAATCCTATATATATAATATATATACACATACATACACACAGGGAAAACCATATGCTTTATACATATAATATCCATATGTACATGAGTCTGGGAGTTTCCTTCAAATGGGAGGAATATGAATATTTTATGTTGACTTTTTTGCTTGATTTTGAAACAAGATAAAAATAAGATGCCTCATTTTATAATTTTCGTAGTTCAAGTAAATTATCAGCATAAGAGGCTTTATAAATTTAAAGAAAAAAGTATACATTGTATATAAGAGGATTTTTACTTTTGGTACTTTTAAGCTAATTTTAAAATAGGCAATTTTTTCACACTAAATACTAGGCTAATCATCACAGAAGTTAACTCCCTATGGAGTAATTAGATCAGGGTTCTTTAGTGATGTAGTTGGGGGTTTGGCAGTCCTCTGGATGCTACAAGTTCTTTTAAGATTTTGCTTTTAACATACAAAAGTCTTTGGTTGGATCATATTTTTTAACTGATACATAAAAATTTTACATATTTATGGATCGGGTACCAGGCAGTGTTTTGATACATGCATGCATATATAATGTGCAAATCAGGGTAAACCCACCTACTTCTCAAACATTTATTTAAAGAAAGGATTGTGAAATTAGATTAAAAACAAGAATTAAATAGTGCCAAACCCTGGGCATTATGGAGTGGAGGAATGGTAAGAAAGCCACAGATGTAAGGATAGCTTTGAGTGCCAAAAACAAGCTGCTCAAACAAGCTCAAATATTATTGAGGCAGAAGGAATGAAAATGTCCTGAGTTCTCATATTATGAATTGAGAAAATGTAAGAATGCTTTTAAGGGATGGAGCGGCGGCTCAGAGATTTATGACACTTGCCTGGCATGTGCAAGTACTCAGAGTTCAAACCCCAGCACCATGTACGCAAGGAAGTCTCAGAGCAACAAAAGCCACATGAAAAACTAAATAAAATTGATTCTCTCTTTCTCTCTCTGTCTCTGTCACTGCCCCTCTCTCTTAAAATAAAAAAATTAAAAAATAAAAGAGTACTTTTAAAATGTTTAGAGCATTCTACAAATAATAGCTAACATTTATTAAGCTCCACCCTTGAGTTCTGTACATGGGCTCATTACTACATTCATCTACGTAAATGGCCTATGTATATCTGCCTGTAAATGAGGTAAGCCCTCCCAGTATCTCCATTTTCCAGACAGAAAATTGAGGCATAGAGAGATTAAATAACAAGCCCACCATCCCACAGCTAGCAGGTGGTTAACCTGGGTTAAGATGCAAGCGGTTGGGGCTAGAGCAGTGGCTCAGTGATTGGAGTGCTTGCCTGGCATGCATAAGGACCTGATTCAAACCCCAGCACCACATACACAACAAAGTGTTGGAGAAAATATAAGTGAAACTGATTCCTCCTCTCTCTCTCCCGCTCCATTTAAAAAATAAAAATGCAAATGGTCTTCTCCAGAGCAACTCTTAACCAGCCTGAATGTTGGTGTTAACTAGGATTATTTACGTTTTCTTCAAAGACACAAGATTTTTAAAACAGCTTTACTGAAATGTAATTCACATAGCATAAAATTCATTTAAAGTGTATGATTTAATAATCTTTAGTATACTCTTTAATAATCTTTAGTATACTCAGGGTTGTACTACCATCAAAATGATCAGTTATAGAATATTTTGATCCCCCAAAAGAAATTGCTTACCCTTTAAAAATCACCCTCCATTCCTACCTCTCCCCAGCCTTAGGCAACCACTAACCTATTTTCTGTGTCTGTAGTTGCCTCCTGTGGAACATTTCACATAAATAGAATCATGCAATATGTGGTTTTTGTGCGTGGTTTCTTCCATTTAGCTTAATTTTTCCAAAGTTCATCTATGTTGTTGCATGTATAGTACTTCAATCCTTTTTATTGCTGAATAATATCCTATTGTATGGACATATCATATTTTATTTACCCATCAATTGATGCGCATTTAGGTTGTTTTCACCTCTGAGCTATTATGAATAATGCTGGTATGAATATTTATGCAAAAACTTTTGTGAGGACATATGTTTTCATTTCTGTTTGGTAGATATCTACAAGAGTAGAATTGCTAGGTCATATGGTAACTCTGTTTTTAAAGAACTGTCAAACTGTCTTCCAAAGTAGCTGTATCATTTAATGTTACCAACAGCAGTGTGTGAAGTCTAATTTTCCTTATCTTGTCAACACCTATAAGCACCTGGCTTTTTATTATAGCCATTCTAGGGGGTATAAAGGGGCATCTCATTGTGGTTTTATTCATATTTCTCTGATAGAAAATTATATTAACCTCTGCTATGCACTGGGCATGTTCCTTAAAAATGCATATGATAGAAACTTAATCCCCAATGCAGCAGCACTGGGAGGAAGGGCCTTCGGGGAGGGTTTGCATCATGAAGGCTCTGCGCTGGTGAATGAATGCAGTGCAGCTGTAAGAAGGGCTTCTGGGCCTCTCCGCCCGACAGCCGCCGCGCCGCCCATGGACACGAGCCGCGTACAGCCCATCAAGCTGGCCAGGGTCACCAAGGTGCTGGGCAGGACCGGCTCGCAGGGACAGCGCACGCAGGTGCGCGTGGAATTTGTGGACGACACAAGCCGATCCGTCATCCCCAACGTGAAAGGCCCGGTCCGCGAGGGCGACGTGCTGACTTTATTGGAGTCAGAGCGAGAGGCTCAGAGGCTGCGCTGAACCAGTTTTTCCCAAGTTGACCATGAGCACCTCCAGGACAGGAGGCTCTGCCTTCTTTCAAGGCACCTATCAAACACATATTATCTTGGGTAGGTGGGAGGGGAGAGACAGCCCAGAGTGACAAAACTGCACTGTCAGGAATGCTACAGAGTCTCGTATTCCTCCAGATGCGTCAAAGAAGCTGCTTATTCATGGGAGGGGTATGTTAAAAAGTGGAACAACTTTGTCAGATTATACAGACTAGATAATCACAACATAAAATCATTAGTTGCCAAAAAACAAAATGCAATAAAATAGGAACAATGATTGTTTGGAAGGTCAAACTAGGGAAACTTTCTCTAGTTTCTAAACAATATTAATGAACACAAACTACTGCTATAATGGGGGAAATCGTACTTTGTAAAAAAGAGAGGAGAGAGAGAGAGAGAGAAGCAATCTTTAGTTTTTCATGTGACTTTCATTCCTCAGACACTTAGTTGTGTAGGTGGTGCTATGGTTTTGAACCGGGGTCCTCACTCATGCCAGGCAAGCACCGTAACCGCCGCCCACCACTCTAGCCCCGGAAAATCATATTTTTAAGAGGCTACTTATTAACCAAAATTAACTATTAATCAGAGCAAAGTCCAACGATGTGTCTAAGCGAAATTAAGACTTGAGGGAGGTGTACCCCGTAGGGCAGGAGGCCCTGCCTGGCTGGACATCAACTTCCCTAAGCAAACACTGATTTTTAGAATTCTCTTCCCAAAGCCATTTCTGAATCCAAAGATGTTTCCAAAAATGCCCAACTTTTTCCACACCAAAAAAGAAAGCATTTTACACACTAAAGACTCCCTGAATTATAATAGTAAAGATTTCTTAGTTTTATTTAAAAGCTAAAATTAGAATAAATAAGTAAAACTCCATTACAAAGATGTTCCCTTTGTACAGGCAGTTAAGATGGGTCACTAGGTCAATTTTTTAAATTTTCAATTCAAAAATGATTTTCAGAAAACATCTAGAAAATCAGTTACCTCAATTCTCAATTTCAGTTTGCGTGTGTAGGAATAGCCATTGTCTTCCAAATTTTGCATTAAAATTCTCCTGTATTGATCATATTCAAGTGAATTTTTCCATAATGCAGGCATCTACACTTCATGTGTTGACCATATAAACATCGTTCAGCAGAATATACCAGTCTTGACATAAGAGTATCCTTAAATTCAAAAGGCAGCCCAATTTGTCTTTTTTTCTTTCACTTATGTCTTCTTTTGCTTCTGTTGATTGTTTTAGCACACAAAAATAAATTTTTCTCAACATTTACAGTGCCAATAATTCATGGTCTTCTGACAAAACCAAAATAACCACGTGTCATTCTACTTATGTGGTCATTACTTTGGTTTGGAAAAAAAAATTTCTGCTTTCATTAACTTAATCATATCCCCTTTTTAATTCTTCAGGCTTGTTATGAATTTACCTCTGATCATAAAGGATTTAAACCTACAAGGACCTAGTCTCTTCTTATCTTCTCAGGTGAGGAAACAAACACAGAGAAGTTTGCCCAACCAATGACATAATCTCCAAAATAATGAAAAAGAACATGTCATGTAACACTGAGCCTTGAAGTATTTTTTTTAATTGAAGACAAAGCAATTTATAAAATCTCTTCTCATGCAGCCAGGGATAATTTACTAGGGTTCATTTAATAGACAATAGGCATAGTATTAATAAGAATTTACAGTAGAATAATTAAAGAAACATTGTACTACCTAAATTCCCTACATCATACAATTTTGGAGAATAGGAAATAAGAACAGAAACAGCCAACACTATAGAATATAATTAATGGAGTCATCCTAGTTTAGGTAGAAAGTCTATACTCAAAAGAACAACTATGTACAGACTATATATCCTGCAATTAGCATATCATTCAGATACAAAGAACTAGTCAATTTCAAGTGGAGGAGTATAGACTATCAAAGAATATAGAAATGGGAAATTAAACAAAGGAGAAAAAATTTTTTAAAAACACAGATAAGCAGACTATAACAAATAGTTCTGATCTAGAACTACTCTTGTGAGAGAATGGATGGTTATCAACTGCCGACACACACTGGGGCTATGAGCCCTTTCTCATCCACTGTGTAAATGTATGTAGTTGTTTATAAATTATGCATGATTTATTTCATAGGCTATGGATTTTCTTCAGTTTTCTTTGTAACTTAAAGTAAAAATACCTTTTCAGATATTTTTAAGAAGAAACATTAAAATGGTAAGACTCAACAAATATTCATAGATACTGTGTTAAGTTAGCTTTTTGTTACTGTAACTTATAAGTGAACTTAGAGAAAAGGTTTATTTTTGGCTCACAGTTTTAGAGGTCTTGTCCATGCTCAGTTGACCCCATTGCCTCGGGCCTATGGTGGCACATCATGGTGGAAGCACATGGTCAAGCAAAATAATTCACCTCATGGCAGGATAGCAAAAAGAGGAAAAGGAAGAGGAAGGGGCCTCGGATTCACTATCTCCTTCAAGGGTGCATCTCCAATGACCAGAAGGCCTCCCTGTCCACTATACCTGTTAAAGTTTCTACTGTCTCACATTAGCACCAAGCTGGGAATTAAGCCTTCAAATCATGTGCATTTGGGAAACTTCCAAACATTATTGTGAGCAACACATTATGTCCAGTGAAAATCTTCCCACTATAACAACATATCAAAAAATTAAGGTCTGGGGGTATAATTCAGTGGTGGAGCATTTATTTGCCCAGCATGTCCAAGGCCATCAATTCAATCCCTTGCACTGAAAACTAATAAAAATAAGCATACACTAAAGTGACTGTTAGATTTTTTAATATGCTAATAGCTACCTATTTAACTGAGCATATTTCTCAATATGTCAGTATTTGTATGTGCTCATGTGATATATAATATAGATTTTATAAGTTGATGAAAATGTCACCAATAAAAATAATACATTAGATAAAATAAGGTAATTATCATTTCTGTAACAAAAACCAGACTACATTTTTACATTTTGACAGTGTGATACTGATGTGCTTAGTTTTGTCATTCTGATATGATCCAGCCATTCCATCTAGTTGCTTTTTTAACCTATGAAAATTTTCCCTCCAGTATAAATCTTTTTAATGTTTTTGTACCCTCACATAACTGGCTTTGGGGTTTTTAGTCTTTGAATATATTCTTCTGCGTAAATAATTTTCTACATAAACTGATACAAATCTCCTATTATAGATGTAGCTTTTAGACATTCAAAAATTTTTATACACCTTCACTATTAATTTAGCAACTTTGAATTTATTTAAAAATTCCCAGGGCTTGGGTTGTAGCTCAGTGGCAGAGCGCTTGCCTAGCACATGTGAGGCACTGGGTTTGATCCTTAGCACTGCATAAAAATAAATAAAGGTGTTCTGTTCATCTACAACAAATTTTTTTTTAATTCCCATAAAAGTAAGTTGAACACGTAGCTCTATTTCTTCAGCTTGACTCTTCGTGCCACGCTCACTCCCCTCCACTTATTTTCTTCTTTCCACGCCCTCCACTTAGCACAGCTCTCCATTCCTAGTACGCACATATTAGAGCTAAGCCACTTGCAGTGGAGTATTTGCTTGTAAGAATAAGTATCAGCAAGATTTTCCTAACTTTAATGTAAACATGTCTTGCTTTCAATCCAGAAACAAAAGAACGAAAGCTGTTTCTCTAAGTAGTAACACCTGTAAATTCCGTATTTGAGGTTGGATCTGTACAGTTATTTTGTGTAATAGTGTTGTTCATCTTGCCTTCTAAGTAACATGCTAATTTTACTTTTAGTTTTCTTTCACTGGTGGTCTCTTAAGTATTGCAGAGAAACCTAACTGCAATTTTTTTCTCTCTAGTCAAAGGTATGAATAACATTGATTATTTAAAGACAGGGGAAAGCTAACTAGAGACAAAAACAAGAAACAAATGGGAGGGATATTTTTCTTAAATTTACAAAGAGATAATTAAGCAATAAAGCTAAGTGGGGGCCAAACTCAGAGTCAGTTGTAGCAGCAGCTCAAACATGACTTTGTTGTCAATGACACTGAAACAACTTTTCTCTTCATCTGTGAAACAAGATAAATAACTTCAGCCTATAGGCCAAACTCCTAAAACAATAAATAGTAAACAGGTATAGAGAGGCTGGAGCAGCAGCTCACTGGTTAGAGCACTTGCCTGGTATGCATGAGGATGTGGGTTCAAACCCCAGCACCATATCCACAGCTAGATGTCAGAGAAAGAAGGACCATATGAAAAAATAAATAAAATTGTTTTTTTTCTCTCTCTCTCTCACTCTCTCCCTCTCTCTTAAAAAAAAAGGTATAGATAATTTAACATTTTAAATAAAGGCAAAAATTAGTCAAGATGAAGCAAATGTCATGGGCATTCTATTTAGTTAAACCTTAGCACAAAGAAAAGACACTTCATTTAAATTAAGAAATAATATTAAGCCATAAAAAGCAAGATAATTTTTTAAAATATTTTCTTGTTTAACCAAGAAAGGAAGGAGTATATAGACAGATGGAATTAAAATAGGAGTGTTATTCAGGATAAGAGACAAATTCCCATGCAGGAGAGTTCCAAATAATTTGTGTACATGCTCTGCCCCAAAGAAGTCTACTCCTCATTTCTAAATCAGACTGCATATAGAGATGTCCTCACTAAGAATACAGCAGGGAAAGGGGAAAGAAGGTATCATTACAACGGCAAAATCTGACATACAGTGCACCAGTCAAGTAATCAAAGTATATATCAGTAGTTACAAATTGTGTTGGTAAGAACCTACTCTTGATATGATATGCTCTTTTTCTCTGAAAAAAATATCATTCCAATCTAATCATGAGAAAAAATATCAGACAAGGTTCAATAAAAAGGGCATCCTTCAATATACTTGACCAGTGTGCCTCAAAACTACTATGAATACTAAATTATATGCTGGGCACAGTGGCACATGCCTGTAATCCCAAAGGTTCTGGAGGCTGAGGCAAGAGGATTGCAAGTTTAAAGCTAGCCTCAGCAATTTAGCAAGGCCCTAAGCAACTTTAAGACCCCTACTCAAAATAAAAAAATAAAAAGGGATGGGAATATAGCTCAGTAGTTAACCACAGCTGGGTTCAATCCCTGGTACCAAAAAAAAAAAAATTAAAGAATATAAAAAATAAGAAAAAGCATTAAACACTGTCACACCCAAGCTGGTTCAAAGGAGATACAACTGAATGTGGTCCCTCAGGTGGGATCCCAGAATTTTAAAAGAACATTCTTTAAAAAGTGAAGAAATCTAAATAAAGGATGGGCTTTAGTTGATGATAATATATCAATATCAGTTCACTAATTACACCATATTAATGTAAGATACTTCTTTGCATTACTACATTACTAATGTAATAATATGGGAAGCAGACAATCCTCAGGGCGACTGCAGCAGCAACTTGGATGCTGTGTAGTGGTGACCGAGTTAAGCCTAGAAGGTGTACCTGGGGGTCTTGGCCCACCTCGTGCCCCCAGGCTCTGCATTCCTGATGCTCCGGGAGTGCTGAGTCCACCGCCACAACGATAGTAAAACATTTCCCAGAGAAGAGCTTGTTCCTGGGACCAAGTATGTACTACCTTTTGGCAGTGGTATCCAAATCCCTAGAGCAAACATGTCTTGACCAAAAACACAGTACACCGGGAGGTGACCCCTGCCCAGAAGCTCCGGGAGGCTCCCCAGCAAGACCAGCAGGATGCCCCTCTGTCTCCTGCCAACGTTGCTCACTTGGTGTACATCCTGAGGACTCTGTTGAAGACCCACAGAAGGAGTCCATGACCACTTTCACCTGGAGCATCATCCATGCCTGGCTATGGTGGAAGAGCTGATAATGTGTTCACTCTGTGAACTCTGACAACAGCAGCTGGAGCAAAACCAGCCAGGAAGCCTGGATTTCCTCTACTTTGTTTGGTGTCTCTAGAGCTATCCGGGAATTTGGTCTTACCTGGTTCAAAAGCAATGTGACCAAGACTATGAAGGGTTTTTAATACATCTTGGCCAAACTGCAAGACAAGGCCCCTTCCATAACACTTGTTGAGAACGCATAGGAAGCCAAGGAGAAGGCAAAGGAGACAGCACTGCTGCCGCAGAGAAGGCCAAGGACCTTGCCAGCAAGGCTGCCACCAAACAGCAGCAGCAACAGCAGTTTGTGTAGCCAGCCTGGGGCCCCACCACTGCCACAGCCCACCATCCAACAGGGCTCAGCTCCCTCTGTCCCCTGTCCCGTTTTATTTTACTCCTAAAAATCAACTTCCAGACTTCTCTGCTCTCTGGGTGGTGGGTAGGGGCAGGTGTCCTGTTGAGCATCTGCAGGATATTAGGCAAGTCTGAGCCCAGTCTGCTTATTCTCCCATCCGGCAGCTGATGACCAGCCCAAAGAGACACATACAGAGGTGTGGGGACTTCCTTGCTCAAGGTCATAGGCAGTACCCTGGTGAAGGGTTAATAAACAACAGACTATAAGCTCCAAGAGGGCAGGGCTCTTTGTTTTTTCCTGACGTGTCCCAAATAACTGGAAAAATATTTAGCACATAACAGGCACTCAAATATTTCTTGAATTAAAAAAATATATGGGAAATGTGTGCAAGGGAATGTGTGAAACTCTATGCATCTTCTCTACTTTTTTGTCAATTTGCTGTAAAAATTGAATTGCATTTAAAATGTCCAGAAGTTATATATATTGAACCAAGCCAAATTGTGTCAAAATATCATAATCTAAATTCTACAAATAGTATCTCTCTCTTCAATTCATTTATGCTTGCATGTAGTTAATACCAAAGTAAAGTACCTCACCTCAGACCCAGAGTAATCTGACCATGTCTGAACCTCTGAAACTGTGAGCCAAAAATAAACTTTCCTCCTCTAAGGTGTTGTCAGGCATTTGGATCACAGCGATAAAAAGCTTACTGACACAGTAATATTCTCAAGGATTAGAAAGCTATGGTGTTTTTTAGAAGTTTTCACTTTCTGAAAAGTGAAGACTTTCGATTTCCAGTCTGGCATATAATAAGCCTGGAAGTAATCATTTCATCCTAACTAGTAAAAAGATAGACAAACTGAAAAAATTAACAACTCTTCGTAGATCCGCAGTAGGAAGACAGATATACAACAAACTGTTGCTCCTAAAATTTACAGAGAATGACTATTTAGAGCAAAAAACCACAAGTTGAACACAAGAACTAGGGCCAGGATAGAAAACCTGAACTGTAATGGACAAATTGGTGGAGGTTCATGTGGACAAGGGTGAGAAAGAGAAAAAAGAAAATTCCAGGGGACCCAGTTATGAGGGAGAGGCTTCCACACTTTTGTAGTTTTACTTCCTGGAATATTGCGGAGTTCTCACAGTGAAGATCACAAAAAAATCCCCTCAGAGAAAAGGAACCATTCTGCCATTCACCAGAACATTCTGTTCTACTTAACAAGATCTGCACTTGAAAGAAAGTTTAATCAGACCCTAACCTACCAGGGTTTTATTAGAGCCTACTGGACTTGGGGGAAGGGAAACATTCAACTCCAGGCCCTTCCAGTCACACTCTCTCCCCTATGGGAAGAGTGAAGAGAGAGGCCTGGGAAGCATTTATGATGTTCAGAGCCCAGGGGCACTAGCTTATTAAAAGACTAAGACCATGGAATGCTCCCCTGTTTATCCCTTACATTATTAAAGGCCTATTTATAGCAGTTCCTTTTATCCAGTACATCATATTCAACTACTCCCCCGAAAAAAAAGGAAGAGACATTAGAATACAAAAAAAGAAAAAGAAAAAAAAATAGGCCATCTGAAGAGATAGAGAAAGCATCAGGTTCAGATACAGCAGGGATATCAGAATTATCAGGAATTTAAAATGATTGTTATTGAATCTGTAGGTTCTTTTTCCTACACAATTAAATCTACAAACAGTTCTGGGAGCAGGCAAGAAATTTTATTCAATGGCCAGTGAATAGAATAGAGTTCATGTTCTAGAGGTACCTTCTCCCCAAGTCGTTCTGGGGTTTGGATTTTTACTGGGACTGGGTTTTGAGAATGTATGGTTACAGTTTGTTGTAAGGTGTCCCCCCAAAGCTCACATGCAACAATTTGGGAAGGCTGAAGTGAAATGGTTGGGTTGTAAAAACCTAAACCCAATCAGTGAGTTAATACCTTGTAGGGATTAGCTGGCAGCTGCAGGCTGGTAGGGTGTGGCTGGAGGAGTCAGGTCCTTAGGGGCGTGCTTTTGAGGTATATATTCTGTACCTGGTGTGGAGTTTCTCTCTGCTCTGATGTGACGTCTTGAGCTCCCTGCTCCCTGCTCCCTGGAGCCATGCTGTTCTGCCTCAACCTCAAGCCCCAAGGAATGGTACCGCCCTTCCATGAACTGAGACCTCTGAAACCGTAACCTCCTAAATAAACTTTTCCTCCTAAAATTATTCTTGTCAGCTCCTAGGGTCATAGCAGCAAAAAGCTGACTAAAACCGTATGGTATGTATGTTGTCATCAGTGTTTTTGTGGAAAAGGGTGGAAATTTCCTGAATCTGGATGCAACCTCTTTCCTAATTCGGGTGTGGTTGCATGTGCCATGGCACCCGTAAATGTGTTTGTGTGTGTGTGTGTGTGTGTGTGTGTGTGTGTGTGTGTGACTATAATGAGCTTAAGGTGTGTCAACATAGCATTTGAACCAGATCAGGCTCATCTGCTGCTCCCCTCCTGGTTGGAAGTATTTGATAACTAAGTGGTTGGAAGTTAGAAGTCCATAGCTATTGGCATCTGACTTTAACAAGCAAGTAACATTTGTAAGCAAACAACACTGGCAGGATAACAGATTGTTATTGATTTTGAATGATAAATTCCTCCTCTACCTATTTGCTTCTCCTTCTTGAGTAAAGGCTGTCAAGGTACAAGGATTCATCTTCCAGAGTTACTTCTTACTGAGTGTGGACATCATCCAATCCCTTTTAGAGAGGAGCAAAGCCTTCCCTGGCTTATCTTAGGTTTGTTTTATTGTCCCCAGCCTTAGCTGAGCCATATCCATAAGTAATGACCATCTAAAGTTGATGGTCTTTTGCTCACAAAAGAGACCCCATAGTTGAGAATGCATGGTCCAAAGAACAGAAGGAGCAGGATAGTGACCAAGGTAACCAAGAGAGACAGAAACCAAGTAATGTTTAGCACAGACCTTTTATATTCCAAATTTCTCAAGCAAAGACAGCTGCACTCCACTATGAATCAAGCTCTTTTTAAAAATGTCATTGGTGTATACATGAAAACAACAGGATGTGTTGGCCAAGGTACCTATCTTTCCTGATCTACAAAAAGATAATCTAGCACTATTTAGCGGTCCAGGACCCCTGAGTTCCTTAGGCAAGTAAAGAATTATTACTGAAAGGTCACAATTATGCCTGAGCAATCAAAAGTATTTATTACCTTAAAAAGAAGCCATATGGGCTGGAGTAGTGGCTCAGTGGTTACAGCCTGACCTGGCATGCATGAGGACCCGGTTTCAAACCCCAGCACCACATATACAGCTAAATGTTGGAGCAATGAAAACTAGATGAAAAATTCTTTAAAAAAAAAAAAAGATGGGGCTAGAGCAGTGGTTCAATGGTTATAGCATTTGCCTGGCATGTGTGAGGATGCAGGTTCACAACAAAGTGTCAGAACAACGAAAGCCACATGAAAAACTAAATAAAATGAATTTTCTCTTTCCCTCTTTCTCTCACTGTCCCTCTCTCTTTAAGAAAAGAAGAAGAAGAAGAAGAAGAAGAAGAAGAAGAAGAAGA